>JAXGGA010001640.1:0-145082 GCA_038373865.1 Uloborus plumipes | reverse complement strand
TATACTTCATCGTATGGGGTAAAAGTTTGCAAAGGAAAGGTTAGGAAACAAATGCGATGATTTTCTATTGACAATGCCCCAGTTGGTCTCTGAGTCTTGAATAGCATTTATTCAATATCCAAATGTACAAAAGTTATAAACAATTCTCTCAAACTCGGAAAAACTTTAAAACTGATTACTTTTATTTTCACCTAAGTTACCTTTATAGTGCATAGTAAATTCTTATTGTTCCTAGCATGTCTCCAGGTATTAATGCAATTATATTTCTAATGTACGTAAAAAGATAATTGTATTTTATTAAAAATTATTTCATAGTTGTATAACAGGTTACATGCCTTCGAGTAATGATTATAGCATTATAAATTAAATCTTTATGAAAAAAATGTTATTAGTGGTTCAACAAACGAAATTAGCTCTCCCTTTCAAATATGACTTTCCATTCCAAAGCAGACGGTTTTTAAAATTTCAGAGAAAAGAAACCTACATTTCGCGATGGATAAGGGACATTTTCACCATATGCTTACATTTCAGAATTTGTAAGTAATTTTTTTTAACTTGTTATTTTCTTTTAGAATCACTAACAGATGTTTGTCACATATTTTAAGTGTGTGAAAAAGTAATTCGTTGTACACTTTGATGCATAATTTAGTATTAAAATGCTGTCGTAAAACTTTAAGTTGCTAGACAAATTGTCGTCCATTACCATATAAAATCAATATGAAATCTCACTTTTAAACTATATCATAGCGCCTAGAACCAATTTCATTTGAAATTATTGGAGTCCCTGAAGCTTAAAACGATGTTTGTGATTATTAAAATAAGGATCAAAAACTGTATGGTAACGGATTTGACATTTGGTAACGGATTTGACCAGTAACGGACTTGACATTTCAACCAAAATGTCAAATTATGACTAGGTTGTCGAATTTGAAAATTGAACAACCATATGCATTTTCTTAGAGTTGTATAATAAACAATATTTCGGGGTAAAAGTTCAGAAAAAGTAAAAATTAATACTGAAATCTTTGATAACAGACTTGACAAAGAATAAAAATACGCACCTGAAAGAAATCTTGTGCGAAACGCCACAGCAATACCTCTCGACTCAGGAAAACAAAATGGTACGAAATAGTTACGTTACTAGTTTGTTAAGTTAACTGAATACGTGTTTCCATCTTTTGACTGCAATAAATACCTTTTTTAGCTAAGATAATCTTAGGGTAACGGACTTGACAAGAACTGCCGGACAAAATATATTCATACATTTCTTAATAAAAAAAATTACTATTGTTAATATTTATTATGAATATCATGTACTAATAGTCAATATATAAAAATAATTTGTTGTATATACTTTTTTATACAATTAAGTACATAAAAAAAGTAGTTGAACTTGCGAAAATTGGAAATGAACAAGCGTTTTAGCCTTGATTCTCATTTTTAAACTTATATAAAAATAAATAAATAAATTTAAATAATTTTTTGAGTGGTAGAATTTTTTTGGGAGTATTTCTTGCAGAAAATAATTGTTCGCGTTGAATTTAAAATATAAGTTATGCTTCCAAATCGTCTTTTTAACCTCCGGACAGCAAATGTAAGCAAATTTTGAAAATGACCCATAAACTATTTATTTTTGCATTAAAATGAATGGCAATGATTCGGGAGTTTAAGAACGAAGTATAAATGTAAAAAAACGTAAAAACGATGCTTTACTGTATATCAGTTCTTGTAGCAGCTCAGAAAAATGTTTAGGATAATTTTACTATATAAAATTGAATTTAAAATACCGATACATACATTCCACATAATATGAGAAACGTATTAGTTTAGATAAGTACAAACACTAATAAAACGCAAACTATAAAACTCACCCCAAATTAGATTAACCAAATGAAAGAGACTAAACCGAAATAAATGAACTTTCGCACTTTCCACTTCCAAGCTTTCCAGAAGTTCTTCAACCTCCTATCTGATGGACAAAAATCATAATGAAAACGATAAGAATGTCATCGATAACCAACGATTATTGTTGCACATCCATTGTATTTGCTGCTTTTATTTATTTGCGGAAAAGCTTTAGTTGCTAAAAGGGTTGTTTTGTGTACAAATACGAATTCAGCAAACATTGATACGGAAAATTGCAAGTCGCTCAGTTTATCTAGAAGCTTTAGTTGAACTTTTTTCGAATAGTTCAATCGAAAGTTTTTCGAACATGATTTTTTTTTCTTTTGAAAGTTTTTTGAATCTGAGCCCTTTTTACTTCATTTTTCAGTTTTTAGCTTGCGTACCACTTGGTTATGGGCTATTCTCTGTAAACTTGTAATTGGCTGTCCGGAAGAGTACTTTAAAAATAATAAAGTGTAATAAAGTAGTTGTCGCTCTTAATTCAAGTAAAGCATTTGAGTCATTTTCACCATATGCTTACATTTCAGAATTTTTAAGTAATTTTTTTAACTTGCTATTTTCTTTTAGAATCACTAACAGATGTTTTGTCACATATTTTAGGTGAGTGAAAAAGTAATTGGTTGTACACTTTAATGCGTAATAAAGTATTAAAATGCTGTTGTAAAACTTTAAGTTACAAGGAAAATTGTCGTCCGTTACCATACAAAATCAATATGAAATCTCACTTTTAAACTACATCATAGCTCCTAGAACCAACTTCATTTGAAATTATTTGCATCCCTGAAGCTTAAAACGATATTTGTGATTGTTAAAATATTGATCAAAAACTGTATGGTAACGGACTTGACATTTGGTAACGGATTTTACTAGTAACGGACTTGACATTTCAACCAAAATGTCAAATTATGGCTAGGTGATAGAATTTAAAAATTGAACAACAATATGCATTTTCTTAGAGCTGTATAATAAACAATATTTCGGGGTAAAAGTTGATAAAAAGTAAAAATTAATACTAAAATCTTTGGTAACAGACTTGACAAAGAATAAAAATACGCACCTAGAATAAATCTTGTGCGAAGCGCCACAGCAATACTTCTCGACTCAGGAAAACAAAATGGTACGAAATAGTTAGGTCACTAGTTTGTTAAGTTAACTAAATACGTATTACCATCTTTTGACTGCAATAAATACCTTTTTAGCTAAAATAATCTTAGGGTAACGGACTTGACAAGAACTGCCGGACAAAATATAAATTCATATATTTCTTAATGAAAAAAAAAATTACCATTGTCAATATTTATTATGAATATCATATACTAATAGTCAATATATAAAAACAATTTGTTGTATGTACTTTTTTATACAATTAAGTATAGAAAAAAAAATAGTTGAACTTGGAAAATTGGAAATGGACAAGCGCTTCTGCCTTGATTCTCATTTTTAAAGACTTATATAAAAATAAATAAACATCAATAATTTTTTGAGTGATAGAATTTTTTTTGGGATATTTCTTGCAGAAAATAATTGTCCGCATTGAATTTAAAATATAAGTTGTGCTTCAAAATCGTCTTTTTAACCTCCGGACAGCAAATGTAAGCTAA
The DNA here is from genome assembly GCA_038373865.1 of Uloborus plumipes. Taxonomy (NCBI): domain Eukaryota; kingdom Metazoa; phylum Arthropoda; class Arachnida; order Araneae; family Uloboridae; genus Uloborus; species Uloborus plumipes. The sequence continues at coordinate 141,576 of JAXGGA010001640.1, read as the reverse complement.
TTTTGAAAATGACCCATTTATAATTTGCAGGCCAATTGAAGGGGCAAGTGTAAAAAGGTGATATGTGGCAATTTCAGTTTTACCTACTTTTTAATATGGATGAAGGTGTTAAGGTAATATTTATTTATTTTTTTTTGAAAGCTTTTTCTAGAAATTAAAAATATTGTCACATATCGCCTTTATTCACTTGCCTCTTCAATTGTGTTAGTGAGTTAACACAATTGAACATACACTAATTTGAATTTGTGTGAATTGGCGAAATTCAAATGTCAGGTATCACCTTTATCCACTTGCCCTTCAATTGTTTTTGGAGCGATAACTTTTTTTTTCTAGAAATTATCTAAGTACTAAAAACACAGTCCCCTGGCTGCCCCAATAGTATAGTTTAACACTGAATGGTAATATTTCTAAAAACCTATTAACACTACATAAATTTGGCAATATTTATCTGCAACTATATTTTTTTATGAAATGCGGTCTAATTACGTATTTCTAAAACTTAAAATTGTCACGTAAGTTCTGTCGTTAGTTTTTTCAAACAGTCCCCTGCCACCAATTCAAATCTGCAACAGAAATAATCTATTACGCTTGCAAATGCTTTTTTGGCATTAAGTTTAACGTAATCAGTGTGAATTCGTTCGAAATTGCTGAGAAAGGTGTTGAAACGACCTTTTGTTTAGTTTTAGAGCATTATTTGCGATGAAAGTATGCATCTTGGTCGTTGCGAAAATAGTCCTCTGGTAAATGTTTTTTTAATGTTAATTAGTTTAATTATGAGACATATTATTTACTATGTCCATGATTTGTGTCTACATGTCTGGGTAGTTTCGTAACAGATAATGTTCCAATAATTTTGCAAATATTGCACAACTAAGTTCAAATAAACTGTCCCTTGTCTGGTTATACTAGGCGGGGGACTTACTCCACATCATGATTTATCAGAAAAACACAAACTTCAATTGGCCCTCTTTCGAACCAAAGTAATAGACTCATTACCCGAGCAATAGTATTATAATTATACAAGCATTTCAAAAAAAGATCAGAACATAGATTCTGTATGGAAAATAACGAGTTTACAGATAACCGCCCTTATCCAGAAACTTTCGTTATACTTCTTTCCAATATGATTTTTTTCTTTTGAAAGTTTTTAAATCTGAGCCCTTTTTACTTCATGTTTTATTTTTTCGTTAGTCGACTGCAGCTCATTGGTTATACCTACTAGAGGTACTGCATCTATATCATTGCTTTAGAAACACAGATGTTTTTGTTTTAAGACCGATATTTTTACCATCCATGTTTTACGGTCGATGTTTTACGTTCGCATCTACTAGAGGCATTCATTTGGAATTAATTAAGGACCTGACGATTGATGTTTTTCGTAGATTTGTTGCAAGAAAATGGGATCATGCTCTATCATTTATTCGTATAACACTTGAACTTTCAAGGTTGCTGATGCAAAACTTAGATGTTGCACGGAGTGGTTCGCATCTACTGGAGGCATTCATTTGGAATTAAGGACCTGACGATTAATGTCTTTCATAGATTTGTTGCAAGAAGAAGATCATGCTCTATCATTTATTTGTATAACGCTCGAACTTTCAAGGTTGCTGATGCAAAACTCAGATGTTGCACGGAGTGATTCACCCTGATGAAGAATTAGTGTGCAATAGAAGTCATACAACGTAGAAAAAGGATCATGGGGGGGGGGAGGGGAGGGGCAGGGTTGCTTCTGAAATAAAAAGATGTGGGCAAAAATACATTTCATCAGATCATGGTGGATCTGATCTGATCCCATCATGGATCAGATCACCATACAGATCATGGTCAATATTTTTCTTACTATAGATATGCAGATGCACAGATTAACTCATGAAAAACAAATCACGCCTTTTTAACTAAATTGAGATAAGGAATTGTTTTAACACTTATTTAGCCTAGTTAGAGAGAATCATCTAAATGTGAATGGGAAATGCGTCTTATTAATTTTCGAAAAAAAGAAGTTGAAGGTCCTGAAGTTTAAGAGTCAGCGTCGGAGTCACTCATTTTTCTTTTGAGTCTAAGTTTTGCCATGGCTGCGGAGTAAGAGTTGGAGTCAAGTTGATTTTGGCTTTGGGCCTAAAAGGACTCGGTGTTTGAAGTTTTAAAACTCCAGGCGTCGGAGTCAGAATCGCTTATTTTCCCACCAACTCAGCAGCACAATTTTTTTAACGCATGAAAAAGTTTTAGCTCATGGACACTCAATTTGAACCACTTCCCCTTGGGTTTGAAGCTCAAAACATTTCCTTTCGTTTTGAATTACTTGTAGTAGCTATGGAATGGTCAAATGATCAATATAAAACTTGTATTTAACCCTTTAACTGTCAAGTTATTTTAATTTTTAACACTTTTCCAAGCACAAACCCGAGAAACAGTCGGGTTTCACAAAGAGATGAAGCCGAAATAAACATCTCCCGATATATATTCGGGTATAACAATACGATGCACTCAAAAAAAAAAAAAAAAAATTACCCCGAGTAATACTTGGGCGTGACATTTTCGAAAACCAGCTGTGCCCGAGACTAGAGCCGCTATATAGACAGGCCGACGCATCAAGATTAAGTTTCACCACTTTGGATCCAATTCCTTAACTTTTACTTCCAAATTTTCATTGTTGCGGAGTAGGGTTACCAGAAAAAAGTTTTGGCACATTGCTAATCTTTGCCAAATCCACGTGCCGCTAATAATTGCTCACAGTGAAAAATTACCAAAACGCGATTACTAGCCAGAAAAGACGACCACTTAAACACACAAACACGCGCTGGATCCAAAGTGGTGAAACTTAATCTTGATGCGCCGGCTCGTATATATAGGGGCCTTACCCGAGACTATCTCGGGCATGACAGTTAAAAGGTTAATCTGGATATAGAAATATACTCTTAAGAATTGAAACATTTATCAGTCGAAACAGCAATAAGCATCATAATAAATAATATTATCAGTGGATTTAAGAGAACTGCAGATGTAATTCTGCCAAAAATAACTCTTCGGAAAGATTGCTATTTATACTATAAATATATTTCTCATAACAATGTACGTGCATTTTAAGAAATACAAGCAAGCAACACGAAGTTTTACAGTATGCATGTTATGCACAACATTATAAATTTTGCATTGAAAGAAAATTCAACTAAGAAAATTACAAATAACAATGTTGAACACATAAGTTAAAACTTTTATTCAAAACTTGACATTGTTTACAGTAGAAACAAACATTAAAAAAAAACTTATCAGTGACATAATTATAAAGTTCTAAAGGTTTATACATTTGATTTCCAAAAAGTACTTATACCCCCAACCAGAACCAATGAATTACAGTCGAACCTGTTTATCTCGAACCTGCCTATCTCGAAAACCTCTCTATGTCGACATTTTTCGATTTCCCTGCTTTTACAGCATACATTTAATGGTTTTTTCTCTTGTTTATCTCGAATTATTTTTCTTGAAAACCTCTATATCTTGAATTTCGACGACCCAATTTTTGAATTTCATCTCCAGCCACTTTTATCAATGGTATAACTTGGAGACAAAAATCATCTTCTTCACAATCATTCAAAGACTATGTTCGTACTTAAAGGTATGCATTAACTTGCTACCGATGTAGTCATCAATTAGTAAACAATTAGTAAAACGTCGACTCACAGCATGTCGTACAGTAAGATATTCAACAATGTCAATGCAAAATTATCTATTGAATTTTGACTTAGTTCCAATTGCTTATTTTTGTAAATTTTATCCCAACCTCTGTATCTCGAATACGTCTTCTGTCGCGTGAAATTCAAGATAGACAGGTTTGACTGTATTCAGAAAGTTCAATCCTTACAATTTGGCACTTTCTTTCTCTCTTGGGATCCTCTCAAGAGAGCGTAGGTCCAGGAAAGGTTCAGGGCTCATACCCACCCGTAGGTCCAGGAAAGGTTCAGGGCCCATACCCACCCACAGGAAAGGTTCAGGGCCCATAACCACCCACAATCCGTCCTTTAACGCGATTAAACAAGTATTTTGAGAACGTCAATCTCAACAAATTACTAAGAGAACTCCTAGATCCCCCCCATCTGTTGATGTCCAAAATGCTAGTCCCCAATTGTGACCTTCCCTTCTAGTGTGCTCATATATTAATAATAACCCCCTTCAAAACTAGACCCTTTGTCCACCTTTGTTAAAAAAAAAAAGCAAATAAGCAGCAGTTCTTCTCCAAGAACCTGGCACAAAACTCTATTCGTTTCAAAATTTAATGAATCTGGAACAGTGTGACCTTCCCCCAAGAGCGATGTCACTCCCCCTCAAATGCGGCATTGTGCCCCCAGAATAAGAGCTCTTAGAAGCTTCAATGGCCCAGTCGACAACATGGGTAATCCCAAGCACCCGTATCCTAGAGGACAATATAGTGTGGTTATCGTAATTTGGGCTATAATCTTGAAAATGTTTCCCTTTTTTTGGAATAATAGGGAAGGGCAGTTAAAGTGAGTTGAGTTCAATTATTACTTTAGCAGTTTTTCAAAATAATTTCCAACACACCAATATAACACACTCTTTTTTTCCCTAAACTCCCTAGAAAAAGTAAATAATATCAAGGACACAGCTCAGCTTATCAGGAAAACATAGTAGCACTTTTTGGAACTAGAAGAAACCCTTGAAAATGTGCGAATAACAACAGTAACGGAGATAAGAGTTGATTTATTACGAACAACATTTCCTTCCCAAACACTCAAAACACTGATGAAACTATTCCAAACACATTTTCGGCTCAAAACACTGATGTAATTATTCCAAGCACATTTTATACTTTTCTCCACGCCACTCCACCTCTAAGCTCATTTATGCCTTAAGCACATTTTTTTACTAGTCTTCATGCCCTGATTACAAATCGGCTCTTTTGAAATTCATCGTGACTGCTTACGAAACGTGAAAGATTAAATTATATTTTCACCCAAGAAAACGGCTTCATCTGCAATAAGGAATTGATTTAGTTTTTTCAGGCAGTTGGACATTACTTTAATATTTTTTCTAGAAATCTTTTGACTTTAATTGCATTATATAGAAGATGATGCTGAAGTCACAAACATTAAAGGACCACCATATGAAGTGAGCTGTGATACACTGATTTCCAGAAATGTAAAACTTATCTATAAGTGTCAAAATGTCTTAACAATTAAAACTTTAGAATGAGAAAAACTAATATTTGTTCATTTTACTTTGACGTTAAACCTTTCAAAATCACGCATACGCAGTAGTAGTTAAGTCAGTGAAAATTACTTTGCATTTCAGGATGAGAATTGAAAAAGAAATTATTGGCGTTATGCTTTGTGCTTACGTTTCTGTGTATTAAATCCTTAAGCAGTGGCAGACATAACAAACAGAAAAATGTAAATTTGGATGTCCCATAAATATATTAATAGTTTTAAAAAATCATAAAACTAGTATGTTGGACTTGTAATTGTCATTGGTACATTGGAACGCGGTTTCCAATAAAAGTATTCGTACAGATTTTTTTTTTAACAAAAGGGTAGAGGGGATATATGTTAAAAAGTATTGCATGTAATAAAATATGAGTAAAGTTCAGATATCCAATAATTGTGATTCACGGTTTGTTTCTCGTTATTATTTTTAAATACGTTCACACGAGGTTTTCACTATGACATTGATCTTGGCGGTTGACATTACTAGTTCAGCTGTTGAATAGTATGGTTCTGATAATTTGAGACATGATCGACCTTGAAAACGTTTACTTATTTTTGAGGGAGTCCAGTGAAAAATCGATGCTTTATCAGTGCGAATTAGAGTAGTAATGCTTCGCAAAACTATTACGAACATCGCCAACTTAACTCATCACCATTTTTCCTTATCTATTATCTCTAAACAAAGTAAACATTGCGAAGCTCATGCATAAACTCATTGAAGTCCCTCCATACCTCAGCCATGATCCAGCTAAAGCTTTGCAAATATTTCGAACTCAGATAGTCATGTTTGATCACCTTTTCAAAATTGCTATCTGTGATAAGATCTCAGAGCATGTGTTGCATTTTAGAAGTCTCAGGATTGAATATAAACATTATTTTTAGATATCCTTAACAGAAATCTTTCTCCTTTCTTATACCAAGGTCTTTCTGTGGAAAAATGTTTCAGCTTCTTTTTTTAACCTTTACTCTTATAAGAACAACTTTGTCACAGGTCGCATTAAAATCCACCAATACCTTGCAATTTTATGAATGTTCAACCTATTAATAGAATCTTGGGACTCCTGATACATTATGAACACAATTATAGACAACACTTCAGAAAAATTGTCCTGTGAAGAGTTCGCAGTAGCTGTCCGAAACAAGAAAGTCCGCCAACTAGACAAGTCCAGCTTTATATCAACAAGTTTCTAAATGCGGACTCATGTGTTGAATCAGGACTCTTCAGGCAACTCTGTTACACGATAGATGAGTTTTCTAGACATAAACCAGCTGTGGGTGTTGTCAAATTGCACAATGTCTGGAAAAAAGAAGGTAATGGATGTAAATTAAAAAACATATAGTAAAAAAAGTAGAAATCATCTTATTCTGCTCCCCTTTGAAATAAGCATACCAGGATGTCGCCGGATTCCATGGTGGGGAGCAGCCCAGGATGTATTATAGGCGATTCTCTGTAAACTGGTAATTGGCTGTCCGGACTGAGTATTTTAAAAATAATAAAGTGTAATAAAGTCATTATCGCTCTTAGTACAAGTAAAGCATTAATACTTTGTGGCCCAATAGTATTTGGAGTAATAATTTAATTTTTTTTCTAGAAATTATCTAAGCGTTAAAAACAGTCCCCTGGCTGTCCCAATCCCATAGTCTAACTGTTAAAGATAGTATTTCAAAAAACCTATTAACACTACATAAATTTGGCAATTGATATCTAAAAATAGAATAATTAAGCTATCTTTTTTTATGAAATAAGGTATAATTACGTATTTCTAAAACTTAAAATTGCCATGTAAATTCCGTCCGGAGTTTTTTCAAACAGTCGCCTGCAACAAATTCAAAGCTGTAATACGAAAAATCTATAACTTTTGCAAATTCTTTTTGGCATGAAGTTTAAAGTAATGAGTGAATTTGCTGAAATCGACGAGAACGGTGTTGAAACGCTACTTTGCTTAGTATGAGAGCCACATTTGTGATGAAAGTATGCATCAGGGTCGTTGCGAAAACAGTCCTCTGGGAAGTGATTTTATTAATGTCAATTAATTAAATTATAAAACATAATAGTTATTATGTCCATGATTTGTGCCTAATTTATAGGTAGTCTCGTAATTAATTATGTTCCATTAGTTTTGCAGATATTACGCAACAAAGAGCAAAAACACAGTCACCTGGCACAGTCCCCTGCCTAGTTATACTAGGCGGGGGACTTACCCCCCCTATCATGATTTATCAGAAAAACACAAACTTCAATTGGCCCTCTTTCAAACCAAAGTAATAGATTCATTTTCTGAGCAATAGTGAAATAATTATTCGAACATTTCAAAAAAAAACATGCCCGGACAGATTTCGTGTGAAAAATGACGAGTTTACAGAAAATCGCCCATATAATTAAAGGATATCGGCCTTGCGCCTCAAAAATCCACTATGTACATTTCCATCATTTTTTCTGGAGGAAGTAAAACTAATTCATTTAAAGTTTTTTATTTTGGAACTTTGATTCAGTTTTTCATTTCATTCCATTCAAATTAGCTTTTTCGCATTTATGTTCAAAATATTAGTTCTTGTTTATACTTACACAATCCGGGATACTGAAGCGTACCAAAGGCGTCGTTCTCCGCTAGGTGGGTCTGGAGACGAAGGGTTGCGCTGACAACGCGATACCTCGGGTGCCCCTCGTAAGGGACGATCTGCTCACTTATGCCTGGAATCTCACCTTCTCTGAAAAGAATGGAAAACAAAATGATGACTAGGGATGTACCGATTAATCGGCGGTACCGATTAATCGGCCATAATTGGCCACTTTGCCGGTTATTAATAATCGGCAAAATCGGGCCGATTAATCGGCAGAAAAATATTTTTCATATATTATTCTTTAAAGTATACTTTCACGAGGAAACTATGATGAATCATTTTATTAACAGTAATAATAATCCTCACTGTTGATATTAAGTTTTTCTTAAATGAATTCTCCTACTTTGAATAAATATACATAGACAATGATGCAACATTTTTCATGTGGCGGTAGTTTTCTCCTTAGCACAGTGCTTTCAGATAACCTCAGTGCTTTCAGATTTACAAAGAATAAAAGTATTGAATTAAACTGCTACTGATTACTAAAATATATGAATTAAAAGTACTCCTAGATTGGAGTGTTCACCACACACTCCCCAACCCCTCCATTTTTTCATAAATTTTTATTTCCAATTAACATAACTAACAATGTGTTGATAATATTATTGACACTAATATGAAAATTGGTTCTAAGAAATTTGATAAAATCTACTTATATTAAAAACTGAGTATCTTTCTCACTATCTTTCTTTCTAACTATCTTTCTTTCTAACTATCTTTCTATCTTTCTATGTCACGCTTCTTTCTCCTGAACGCCAATGAACTGAAAGTCGAACCAGGTACCGATAGATAGGTAATTTTTCAAGCTTCTTTAGTTTCAATTGATATAATTATACGATTTTAATTAGCGAAGATATCAATTAATAAGTAGTCAAATTTAAAGCGATTAAGCCTAATAAATGATTAAATATGAAATCCATTCTTGCAAACCGTCGTTGCTATGAAACGGTGATAACAATGATAATGAGAATTTTGAATGAAGGCTTAACTAAATCAAACACGAAACTCATAAGCGGACCACTTACGTAGAATTTTTTATTGCTAGCTACTAGTAATATTTTGAAACATTTATTTGTTGAAGAGCCATCTACTTATATTAAAAACTGAGTATCTATGTCTGCTTTTTAGCCTACTTTCCCGTTAAAAATAAAAGAGACGAAAAAAGCATTAAAATTGGCTTAATGCATCTAAAAAATGTCGCCAAGTCCAAAAAATATCGCCAAGTCCAAAAAATATCGCCAAGTTAAAAAAATATCGCCAAGTAAAAAAAAGTCAAAAAGAAACAAAAAAATGAAATAAATATCGAGAAATTAAAAATTTGAAAGTAGGGTATTGAGATGGGGAATTTGTGTGTCGGTCGGTCTGTCGGTCTGTCGGTCGGTCTGTCTGTCCCCCCCTAATAACTTTTGAATGAACATTCCGATTTGGACAAACTTTTTTTTGTTGGAAAGATCTCGGCGAGTACAGCTCATTCCCATATTTGATTTTTCGATTTGAACAATTTTTGGTTCAACTTTGAGCCGTTCAAACAACCGGTCCCGCGATACTAACTTTTGAATGAACAGTCCGATTTTAACAAACTTTTTTTTGTACGAAAGGTCTTTTCAAGGATACTTCATTCCCGTATCTACATTTTCGATTTGAACAATTTTTCGTTCAACATTGAACCGTTTAAACAAGCTGTCACCTCTAATAACTTTTGAGTGAACAGTCCAATTTAAACGAGCCCAAAAAATATCGCCAAGCCTAAAAAATATCGCCAAGTCCAAAAAATATCGCCAAGTCCAAAAAATATCGCCAAGTCCAAAAAATATCGCCAAGTCCAAAAAATATCGCCAAGTCCAAAAATATCGCCAAGTCCAAAAATATCGCCAAGCCCAAAAAATATCGCCAAGTCCAAAAAATATCGCCAAGCCCAAAAAATATCGCCAAGCCCAAAAAATATCGCCAAGCCCAAAAAATATCGCCAAGTCCAAAAAATATCGCCAAGTTAAAAAAAAATATCGCCAAGTCCAAAAAATATCGCCAAGTTAAAAAAATAAAAAGGTAAAATGAATATCGAAAAATTAAAAATTTGAAAGTAGGGTATTGAGATGGGGAATTTGTGTGTCGGTCTGTCGGTCGGTCTGTCGGTCGGTCTGTCTGTCCCCCCCTAATAACTTTTGAATGAATATTCCGATTTGGACAAACTTTTTTTTGTTGGAAAGATCTCGGCGAGTACAGCTCATTCCCATATTTGATTTTTCGATTTGAACAATTTTTAGTTCAACTTTGAGCCGTTCAAACAACCTGTCCCGCGATGCTAACTTTTGAGTGAACAGTCCGATTGGAACAAACTTTTTTTTGTTCGAAAGATCTTTTCCAAGATACTTCATTCCTGTATCTACATTTTCGATTTGAACAATTTTTTGTTCAACATTGAACCGTTCAAGCAACCTTTCCCCCCTAATAACTTTTGAATGAACATTCCGATTTGAACAAACTTTTTTTTGTTGGATAGATCTCAGCGATTACAACTCATTCCCATATTTGATTTTTCGAGTTGAACAATTTTGGTTCAACATTGAACCGTTCAAGCAACCTTTCCCCCCTAATAACTTTTGAATGAACATTCCGATTTGAACAAACTTTTTTTTGTTGGAAAGATTTCGGCGAGTACAACTCATTCCCATATTTGATTTTTCGATTTGAACAATTTTTGGTTCAACTTTGAACCGTTCAAACAACCTGTCCCGCGATGCTAACTTTTGAGTGAACAGTCCGATTTCAACAAACTTTTTTTTGTTCGAAAGATCTTATCAAGGATACTTCATTCCCGTATTTACATTTCCGAATTGAACAATTTTTCGTTCAACATTGAACCGCTCAAGCAAGCTGTCACCCCTAATAATTTTTGAGTGAACAGTCCGATTTAAATAAACTTTTTTTTTTGTTCGAAGGATCTCAGCAAGGATACAGTATTTAAATTTTCAATTTGAACATTTTTTCGTTCAACATTGAACCGTTCAAGCAACCTTTCCCCACCTAATAACTTCTGAGTGAACCATCCGAATGGAATAAACTTTTTTTTGTTTGAAAGATCTCGGAGAGGTTCATTCCCTTATTTCGCTTTTTGGTTTGAACCATTTTTCGTTCAATATTGAACCGTTCAGAAAAAAAATTTAACATTAGCGCCTATGGGGAATTTAAGTTGAATGTTGATCCTGGAACTTAAAGTCGGATTTCCTTCAAGCTAACTTTGTAAAAAAAATGGTTTTGATAAATAATGTTTGTAAAGTACTTTTCTGAATAATCTTCTGTGAGGACTCTGATTCCGACTCCGACTCCACAAACATGGCGGAACTGCAGGCTCAGAAAAAAAATGACTGACTGTGCAGACGATTTTTTGTTTATTTATTCATCTGTGTTATTGTATTTATTACTATTATTTTTTTTTTGGCAGACGATTTTTTTTGTAACAAAAGTGTTTCATTCACGAGGGCATTTTATTCTTTATTTATATTTAACAACTGGCAACGGTTTAAAAGTGAAAATCGAGACATTTTATCGACGGACGAGTTTTTTTTTCCTTTCTTTGATAAAATGTGTTTTGATGTACTTTGTACTTTTAATTTTTTTTTTTTTTTTTTGAAAACGATTGAGGAATTTTTCTGCGGAAGAACTGTAACAGTTACATTCTTTAAAAGGTGCGACAAAACTTCATTTATTCATTTATTTACTTTTTATGTCTCTATTTCATCTGATGAGAGGGGTATATTTTGCTTTTAGAAATCAGCTTTAAGTGCTAAAAAGGTATGTTTGACATAATGTTTAGTCTCAGATGATTAGGAGAATAATGATCAGATGCTAGAATGCCGATGTCGATGTACGGGAAAGTAGGCTCGTTTAGTTCTTGACAGAACTTCTTGTTTTCTTTGAGCGACCTGAACTTACTGAAACTTTCCTCACCATCTTGAAGGCGTGAAGCATCTCAATAATTTGAATGATTTTTTTATATAGGAAAAAAGTAAAGGCGTGAAGCGCCTGTAAGCGAGCCGCCTTGGCGGGGAGTAGTTTCTTTAAATTTTTTTCTCACTACTTTCAGGGCACGAAGTGCCCGTGCAACGCCGGGCCACGTGCGTGGTATGTCTTGAAATCGAATGAACATTAAATTATATCAAATAATATAATTTCAGAATGAGGTAAAAGTTAGAGAGGGGGGACGTTATGCATCAGCATGCCGCAGGAAGCTAATCTAGCTGCCCTGGCAGCTAGTATTGAAATTATTTTGTGAAAACTAGGAAAATGTAAAAAAATCTTCTCCCAGAAATAAATTACTTACTATTTCTAAATTTGGAGTTGTATAAGAGATAAAAAACAGTAATGGTAAAATTGGTAGTAGAAAAACAATTATCGTTATCATTGGCCGATTATCAACAGCCCATTAATCGGTAATCGGTAATCGGCCAATTTGCTTATCGGTGCATCCCTAATGATGACTCTCAATGATGGCCGCGCTCTCAATGATGAAAATGATGGCCGCGCATTCAAGATTGGAAGTTTTTTTGTGCACAAAGTGATTATGTAATACATAAGGAAGAAACAAAATAAATAAATAAAGAAAATCTATCCCTATCCAGCTCTGGATGTTATTTATTTAAATAATCTGCGTAACAAACTGTTTTCATTTATTTATTTTCATAGCGAATGATTTTTACACCATTTTAAAGACATTTTTACAAATAAATATGTAATTATCCAGCAATCGATTGTATTATTTATTATATTTTCTTGTCTCAAAATATGCTTAATTTTCAATAGCAATGATTAACATAAAAATTTAGTTTTTTACAAGGATAACATGTCATTCTTCTGAAAGGGCAATGTTTCTATTTCACCTTCTGCATGGTCCCATAAAAATGTTGAATTCGAATATCAAAAGTTTTTTGTGCAGACGTTTCAAATTTTTGTGTTGGTATTATTTTGTTATTTTAGCTAAATGCAATATAGAGGACTCGGGAAACATAAACGAAGTTTGACTTCAACTAGAATTATTAGTAAATGTTCCTAGGTCTATAACGTCAATTTTTGGTAAACTTACTATGTTTGAAGGGATTATCATCCAATAGCCGTCTAGCCAATTATTTTTCCAGTAATCAATTTTTTCCTGATATTTGATAGCAATTTTTATAAGTTTTTCTGTTTTTATCACTGTTTTTCTTGCTCTTTGGCTCCCAATTGAGTTTTCCTTTCTTGTTTTTATGTTTGATTAGAGTTGTTCTTGTCTTTCTTCCTATATTCTTATTAGTTAACCCTTTAACTGTCAAGTTATTTTGATGATTTGGGTGCACAAATTGTCAATTTTTTTTATTGCAAAAATCAAATGTTTAGTACAAAATAAAATATACTTAGCAGTTAAAAATTGATATTTTGAAGCACATTGGTAAATTTTTAAAGTTTTGTAGCATATTTGCTTGAGGCGGCTGCCACTCAACATGGCAGTTGCAAAGTTCGCTTCTAAGGGAGCATTATTTTCTAAAACTGAAAAAAAAAAAATAAATTATTTTCTGAAAAATAAATACATGAAAAAAAAATAATAAATAAATAAAAGTGAATACCTTTCAGTAATTACAGCGGTTTTATATCTCTGATTTAGTGGTTTTATCTTTATCTTTGTTTTGTTTAAATGTATTTCTGATATTACTAAAAATTGTCAGTCCTTTCTTTCTCTTGCTTAGTTTGGATTTTAAACATGATCCATGTGTGTTTTAAAATGTTTTTAATATTATTGGTTATCATCGTTTGGCGCAGTATAGCCTATGAAGGCTCTTGTGCCAGTAAATCCAAAATAACCAAACCAAACCAGTCGGGTTTGACAAAGAGATGAAGCCGAAATAAACGTCTCACGATATACATTCGGGTATAACAATACGATGCACTCAAAAATTACCCCGAGTAATACTCGGGCGTGACATTTTCGAAAACCAGTGCTGTGCCCGAGATTATCTCGGGCATGACAGTTAAAAGGTTAATTTCTATTGCGACTAATTTGGTATATATACCGATCAGGCTTGGAGTCAATTACAAGAAAATGTAATCGATTACGATTATGAGCGTGAAAAATCGGAGATTACGATTACAGTCCTCTGCCAAATTGCAATTACAATTACAGCAACGATTAGATTATGTAAAAAATGTAATCGATTATGATTATTATACGCCAATTACGATTTTGATTGCACGGTTACAGCTTTCGGAGGAATATATATTAAATACATATACAGAGGAGGATCCAGAAATTGTGTTCAGGGGGGGGGTCAAGTTTCAGTGCACCTTATTAGTTAAGCGGAAGGAAAACGAAGCATGTTAAATTCAAAACTTCCTTAAAATATCATACACTATTGCACAACAAGTAATAATATAATCTGTTAAATTAATCATTTATTTTGGTGAAAATTTACTATCACGAGAAATATATATTGGCAATTTATAAATTGTCTACATGTAATCAATATTGGAATTATAATGTTCTGAAAAAAATCTCACTAAAATTCTCTTAAAATACTTAAATGAAATTTTTAGAAAATTCTCTTAAAATTCGTAAATAAAATTTTTATAAAATTCTCTAGTAACATTTAACATTTTTTAAACATAAAAAACGTTTTAAAAATCTATAAATATGCAATTTTTCCTTTTTTATATACTTATTGATTAAAAATATGAACATAAAAATACTAAGCATAAACTAAGATTAACTTCTGTGAAAATATAACTTAACTGTGAAAATATTTTGAAAAAAAAAAGTTAGATTACACGATTACAAGGCTAAATTACGACTATTGAAAGAAAGATTACAATTACGATTACAAAAGAATTATGTGATTAAAATTACGATCACACGATTACGTGTGTCCCATTTCCAAATTATGATTATGATTTCGATTACAGAAAAACGTACCGTAAAGTCGGGTTACTTGGACCCTAGGGGGTTACTTGAGCCCATTACAGTAAAATGATAAAATCTGGGTTTGGTACTTACTAGTTGAAGACTTGCACGTAGTTCCTCGTTTCTCCGCTAGGTAGAAGCACTCTGCGGTCTCTAACGCTAGTACCAAAGCCAGATTTTATCATTTTACTGTGGGCTCAAGTAACCCCCTTGTAAGTCCAAGTAACTCGACTTTACGGTAATCGATTACGCTGATTATAATTACGTAATCGGTGATTACTCCAAGCCTGATACCGATGCGTTTTGCCTTTCACGACGTAGTTTTTGTATGAGACAAATATATTAGTCATCGCTCATAATTAATTGCTTTTTTTTTTAGGCAAGATCAGAACTGTCATTTTCAAGGCAATTCCAACTCCCCTTCGGCAGCTAACAATGTCACTCCAAAGTCTGGCTTACAGTTCGTCAATTGGAAAGGGAACTAGGTAAGTGCAGATTCTCTGACTCAAGTTTCTTCAGAGGATTGTTCTTCAGTCTTGTTCGTCTTTAAAACGAAAGTATCATTCGAACCTCTCACCCGCGTGGAATGCCCCCCCCCTACTCCTTCCTCAGAATCTTAAAAGTGTTTAACCCATTAATGCCTAGCGTCTTTTTAAAAGGACGGTCCAAAAAAGGGTCTGAATTTCCTAAAAATGAACATTTCAACCAAATAATAGTGTTCAATTAGTACCTTGGTATTGTTTCAATTCGTTATTAACAGATTGCAGCACATAACACTGTAAAGTGTGTTCTGTAGCAGTTTTAATAGGATCTTTATCAAAAATACATCATTCACAATCTCAAGAAAAAAAGCTAAGTTTTCAAAGTTATTCCCAGCTTCCCAGTTTATGTTAATTGCTGATTTTATTTCTTCTTATAAAATGCCTTTTTAAATATATCGTAGGCAGAATTTTTTTTTAGTAAGATAAGTATGTACCCTCTGGGGCCTATCGTAACTTTTAAGGGACGATTTTTCTTTCCTTAATAAAAAAAATATTTTTACATGATATTTTTAAAATTATTTTTCCTCTCCATTAAACACTGTTTGTAACCAGTATACAAAATATCTTTGGAAAAAAATGTCTGGCATTAATGGGTTAAAAGTGTTTCAACCAGGCACTGACAAAATTTAATGTTGCAGCGTTGGTCTTAAAAACACCATATTTCTAATGTCGTCTGAGAGGTTTGACTTGGTAGAAAAAAAAAAGCGTCTGCATGAGCAAAGAAAACACATGGCATGCGTCTCAAAGTATCCAAATATTTAGGGAAGAGATAACAGAGTGCATTGCATACACTGCAAAATATAGGTTTTTTTTTTACAGTATGACACTGGCGGCCAAGGGTCCAGTTTAAAATGCACAGTAATAAACTTCAAAATTGCTAATTTTACAGTTCATTACTGTGCATTTCAGAGTTTCAAACTGGAATCTGCTGCTGGGATTATATTGTAAAAACAGCAATATATTTTTTGCAGTGTAGCTTTACTTGAACTACTTTGGCAGTCATTGTCTTCAATGACTGCCAAATGACAGATAAGATACCAATTAGAAAAATTCTGAATGCATCACGATCTACAAGGCTAGAAAGTAGTAGTATTACTGCCTTCCAGGCAGTGAAAGCCGTAGCTAATACCAAAATCAATAATACTCAACATACACTGCTAGACATTGAAAATGCAACACCAAGAAGGAGTGGTCAGAAATTGATGAAATTTGGTAAGAAGACAGAGACAGCATGGAACAATAAGTGATATTTATTTCAAAATAAATAAGCAAAATTTAAAGCGAGGACGGCGTCGGCTCAGTAAGAAGTAGGACCACCGCGGACAGCGATGCACGAAGAAACACGTCTAGGCATGGAGTCAATAAGCCTGCGGATGGTGTCCTGAGGGATGGCACTCCATTCCCTTTCAACCATTTGCCGCAGTTCGTCCTCTGAACGAGGCAGGGGCAGGTTCTGCAAACGGCGTCCAATCACGTCCCACACGTTTGATTGGTGACAAGTCAGGAGAGTATGGTGGCCATGAAAGCATCTGTACACCTCGTAGAGCATGTTGGCTGATTCGAGCACTGTGAGGCCGGGCGTTATCCTGTTGAAAAATTGCATTTGGCAGACCCTGAAGGTAGGGGATTGCCACCGGCCGCAGTACATTATCTACATATCGTTGGACCGTCATAGTGCCCCGAATACGAACTAGAGGTGATACGGAATTGTATGCAATAGCGCCCCAAACCATTATGCCACGTTGTCGCGCTGTGGGGCGTTCCACAGTTACTGCCGGATTCGATCTTTCTCCACGTCGACGCCACACACGTATGCGATGACTATCGCTGGACAAACAGAAGCGGGATTCATTTGAGAACACTACGGTTTGCCATTCTGCCATCCACGTCGCTCTGGTCCGGCACCATTCCAAACGTTGGAGTCTGTGCTGTGAGGTCAATGGCAGTCTTCTTAGCGATTGCAGGCCACGTGCAACCATTCGACGGGAAATGGTTCTGGTCGACACAGGAACATCCAGGGTACCTTGCACGTGCTGCAGAATCGACGTACAAGTGACTTGCGGGTCCGCCACAGCTTGTCGGTGAATCCGTCGATCCAAGCGGTCTGACGTCACTCTGGCTGCACCTGCACCCCTCAATGTGGCTACATTTCCTCTTTCCAACCATCTCCGACACAGCCGATGCACAGTGCTTGCATCCATGTGGGTATCAGCTGCAATTTGACGTATGGACCAACCTCCCCTTCTCAGTCCTATCACCATACCCCTTGTAAAGTCGTCTATATGCTGGAAGTGTCTTCGTTGAGGACGGCGTGGCATTTCCTCCTATCACACGTATCCTTCGAGACAAAAACCAAATTTCTCCGATAATTAGTCTGGCAGAAAAACCAACATGAACATAGCCCACTTTTCAACTTCATTCTCTTATATCACGTGCGTCGGAGAGCTGCGCATTTCATATCATTTGCATAACTCAGTGACGTGCGTCTACGGTAAAATTTGCATGAATTTCCGACCACTCCTTCTTGGTGTTGCATTTTCAATGTCGAGCAGTGTATCATTAATTAAGATTCACATCCCAAGATCACTTTACTTACTCATCTTCGCGGAAAAGGATTCGAATACCGAAGCTCCCTCCTTCCGACCTATATCGAACATTGACCTTTGTACCAGCTTTTTTTATAACCACGGGTACATTGCAGACCGACCTGGCTCCAACGGTAACACTCTGAGCCCCTGGTTCTTTGGGGGAAAGGATCGGTTTTCGAATATTAATATAGAACTCTTGTGGAATCTTGCAATACGGATGCGTCATTATTGGAAACTGAAAAATAAGAGAACATTGGATTAGATGATACCATATTTTACTACACATTAAAAATGGCTCAACATCATAAATATTTTGTTAAATAAAGCTTATAAAAAAAAGGGTTGTTCTGATAGTCTTACAGTAGATACTTTCTAGGTGACTTCAATCCACAGTGTCCATTTTTAGCCAATTCACACATTTTAATAGTGTGACAGTATCTATTGACTTAAAACTGGAGAAAGAGTTCCAAGGAATTACTAGCCTAGATTAATATGATAACTTTGAAATAGAAAACTGCAATTTGTAACTGTTTCTAAATTCTTTGCAAAGTTTGTGACATGAATGAGTCACCTGTCGCATTTCACAAGCGTGAAGAGTTAAACTAGCTAATACAATCGAGCCCGCTTAATGGAATAGCCACATTGCCACGAAAAAATATTCTAATAAGCGAGATATTCCATTATCCGAGCTCAAAATAATGCATTACAGCTTTGTGGAACATTGAAAATGTATTATACGAGTATTAAGCGGGATGTTATTTTAACCGATATACGATAAGGGGGCTCGACTGTACCAATGTGATTTCAAGTGGAATTCATTTGCTAAAATATGTTTTGCAATTGCTTTCAAATTGTGCTGAAATTAGTTAGCTTACCAATTCACCACATTTGGGATCGCCTTTAGAATCGACTCTTTTACCCCCTAAAAAGGAGGGAAGCACGTCGTCATCGATGTACTTTCTCAACAGTTCTCCCGTTTGATCTGAAAAAAGGGAAATAAAAGCCATTTTCGGTTAAGTTTAAAACCAAAACAATTATTTTTTTTTTTCATATTTGTTTGAATTTTATGCAAGAAAATTGAATCCATTCCTCACATTTCATTTGAAGCATTGGAAATAAAACAAAAACATGGCTGAAGTATTTTTTCATCACATAGAGAAATCAAGTACTGTATAAAACGTCATTGATTAATGTTCTGTCAAATCATTGAAGTAAAACTGTATTCAAATTTTTGACTGGAATGGGCGCTTTCGTAAATTAAAGTATTTACATTGCTCAAATAAGTCCAATACCAGAACGTGATTTCTTTCTGATTTTCTGAACAGAAGATCTTTATGAAAATTATTTCAGGCGGAAAAATATTCTGATAACAATATTACTTTTAAAACATTTTAAAACACAGGGAATAATCTCATTGTAAATAAAGCAATTAGTTTTTGTTATTGTGTGCTAAAAACAAATGAATGTTGCAAACAAGTGTGAAGCAAACAAATGCACGTTGCATAAGGTTTACAACCATCGTAGTAACAAATTGTGTACCACGTGAATGTTTTCTAGTTTACTCTAATTTCAATGTATAGTACGGCATGCATAGTAAAAATATTTCAATTTTAATAGGCGTATAACTTTACGACAAGAGCTAATGAAGGAAAAAATAATTTACCTAGGTTGATGGATTTTTTTTATTGTTGAGTGAAGAACTTAATTTGCGTAGTAAATGGTTTTCTAAAAACAATTTCACCGTCATTGAACATCTAAGGATTGGAATTAACCATGAAAAGAGTGTTCATGAGCTTAATCAAACACGAAATGAAACTTAATTAGAAAGTTTATGAATCATGTATTAAAAAGTATATTATGCTTAAATGAGACTAGAGTGCATTAAATTTTTCTTTTTTTCAATAAACGCTGACGTGCCAAAAACGGTTGTTTAGAAAAGAGCTTCAGAACAACATGTCTTTTATTCACGGGAGGGACTTTATTACGTCAGTGAGGAGTTTTCAAAAATAGAACTCCGATTTTGGAATTTATACATTAAGAGGGTTTTTCTAGCAATTTTTTTAGTAAGAGTTGCATTAAGGAAATGTTTAAATCTTACTTTTGGACACAACTTGAATCTTCTCCAGAAGCGTTGGTCGAAAAATCGGCGTTAAGAGGTTGAATGCTCTGTGGAAATAGCCAGGCGCTGGAAAAATAAAAAAAAGGGAATTAAATTAACCTGATTTGATGCGCATTTGATGTTCTACCCTATTAAATAAATTTACAAAACTCTTACACACTGCAGTAAAGTTTCATTGGTATTACCACTAACCTTTTATGTAAACAATAGCGAAGACTACGTTGACCGCGATTTAAAAAAAAGAAACAACTAAAACAATTTTTTTATTGCGTTAAAAAGAATGAAAAAGAGCAATATTTCGATTTTTAATTAGGAAATGGTTAATAGATAAACCATGAAATAAGTGGCAAAAGGACTCCAAAGAGATCGGATAAAAATAATATGACTAGTCAAAAACAATAAGAATTGAATGACTAAGCAGAAGCAAGTTGGTAGGAACAATACTTAGAAACTGTGAAGCTGCTAAGTAGCTACAGACCAATCTTTTTTTTCATTGGCTGCAACAATAAGGAAATGAATGCTTAGAAATGTAGGGATAGGAAATCTGTAGCTACCTTCCAAACGAGACAATTAGTTGTACAGAAACATCTTTTCATGTCCTGATAACACTTTGATGATCTTACTTGCGTTTGGTTATTAGTTACCGGATCAGAGTGAAAGCAACGCATTTAGTGGATGGCACAAAAACCAGCATAATCAGTTGAAATAAATTAAACTATAAGGTAGCAATAGGGCAATTCCATGGTGTCGGACGTAAAAAACGAAGAAATATTTTTTTAGTTTTAGTTCCATTTATCAAATATAAACTGAATAGAAATGATTAAGTTGGTATTCAAAATACTCGCTACATCATAATGAATAACAAGAAGTTCTGTCAAGAACTAAACGAGTCTACTTTCCCGTACATCGACATCGTCATTCTAGCATCTGATCCTTATTCTCTTGATTATCTGAGACTAAAAATTATGTCAAACATACCTTTTTAGCACTTAAAGCTGATTTCTAAAAGCAAAATATACCTCTCTCATCAGATGAAATAGACACATAAAAAGTAAATAAATGAATAAATAAAGATTTGTCGCACCTTTTAAAGAATGTAACTGTTACAGTTCTTCCGTAGAAAAATTCCTCAATTGTTTTCAAAAAAAAATTACAAGTACAAAGGACATTAAAACACATTTTATCAAAGAAAGGAAAAAAAAAGAAAAAAAAAAAACTCGTCCGTTGATAAAATGTCTCGAATTTCACTTTTAATCCGTTGCCAGTTGTTAAATATAAATAAAGAATAAAATACCCCCGTGAATGAAACTATTTTTGTTACAAAAAAAATCGTCTGCCAAAAAAAAAATAATAATAAATAAAATAAAACAAATGAATAAATAAACAAAAATCGTCTGCACAGTCAGTCATTTTTTTTTTCTGAGCCTGCATTTCCGCCATGTTTGCGGAGTCGGAGTCGGAATCAGAGTCCTCACAGAAGATTATTCAGAAAAGTACTTTACAAATATTGCTTATCAAAACCATTTTCTTGCAAAGTTAGTTTGAAGGAAATCCGACTTTAAGTTCAGGATCAACATTCAACTTAAATTCTCCGTAGGCGCTAATGTTAATTTTTTTTTTCTGAACGGTTCAATATTGAACGAAAAATGTTTCAAATCAAAAAGCGAAATCTGGGAATGATCCTCTCCGAGATCTTTCACACAAAAAAAAGTTTATTCCATTCGGATGGTTCACTCAGAAGTTATTAGATGAGGAAAGGTTGCTTGAACGGTTCAATGTTGAACGAAAAAATGTTCAAACTGAAAATTTAAATACGGTAATGAAGTATCCTTCCCGAGATGCTTCGAACAAAAAATAATTTGTTTAAATCGGACTGTTCATTCAAAAGTTATTAGGGGTGACAGCTTGTTTGAACGGTTCAATGTTGAACGAAAAATTGTTCAAGTCGAAAATGTAGATACGGGACTGAAGTATCCTTGAAAAGATCTTTCGAACAAAAAAAAGTTTGTTCAAATCGGACTGTTCACTCAAAAGTTAGCATCGCGGGACCGGTTGTTTGAACGGTTCAAAGTTGAACCAAAAATTGTTCAAATCGAAAAATCAAATATGGGAATGAGCTGTACTCGCCGAGATCTTTCCAACAAAAAAAAGTTTGTCCAAATCGGAATGTTCATTCAAAAGTTATTAGGGGGGGGACAGACAGACCGACAGACCGACCGACCGACACACAAATTCCCCATGGGTCATTCCATTTTAAATCAACAAATGGGGTGCGCATCACCATTTTTGATTTTGATGAAAATTTGCATGTGTATTCCTTTTACTTCTCAGAGCTCAAAAAAGTGTTCATTTTATTTTTAAAAAATTTACCCTTTGATATATAGGCCCTTTTTGTTGTTGGCAACAGCGAAAATCGGGCGTTTTGATGCTTTGCCTTATGAACTATAACTTTTTTTCTATCAAAGATTTTGAGCTCAACTATAGCTCATTGGAAAGCTAAGAAAAAGATCTTTTTATATATGCTATCAATAAATTTCAGATTAAAAAAAAATACTTCTTTTTTCAAGGTCAAAGTTCACGACGAAAATTACATTTTTTACTACTTTCGAACATTAAAAAACCCATGAAGGTTTCAAAGTAACAAGCCGATTTTTCCATCATATATTCATAGTCATGGTTACTTACTGTATAAAAAAAATTGGCTTGTTATTCCACCCCCTTTATGAGATATGCCCCCCCAAAGTTGTAAATTTTTTAAAAAATCCAATTTTCAACGCTAAAAAAATGCATGTGGGGGGCAAGATAAAAAATTTTTTACATGTGGTATTTTAAGTACTTTTTACCAGCTTTCTAATAAAACAAAAGTTGCTTTGTTATTCAAAGGCGTTTGGCAGATATAAGGGACTGAACTTTCAAAAAATTGCACAAAAACATCACGATTATTTTCATTTTTTTAAATCCTTTTTTTTATTTAAATGTAATTATATACCTTATTCTTTGCCTTAAATGCTAAAAAAAGACTAAGAGGAGCAATGAAGAAACATATTTAAAGTTTAATAAGATAATTTAATATTTTTAACACCTGGGAATATAGAATACCACTAAACTTGTCTGATTTTTAAACATCTGGTTGCTACCTACAACAGGACTGAGCATTTCTCAACTTGTCCAGGGTTGTTCATACCATGTGGTCATCCTTGTTCTGACTTTCTCTCACATGTGTATCTTAGTTGTCTTTCAAATTCTGAAAGAAGTAGGTTGTTGAGCTAGTGTTTCTGCTGTAAAATCTTGTGAAGCTGGTGTGATTTCTTTTCATTTCAAGTTCATTCATATTCACAGAATGTTTTGTTGAAGGTAAAAGAAGAAATTCTTTAGAATCCCTAAATATAAATTTAAATTTGTCTTTCTACATGTAAACTGTGAATAAGTTATGGATAACCCTAAATGCTCCATAGGAGTTTTTGAGAATGATGATTGTAATATTTTAAGTTACAGTAGGCAGTCTACTGTAAATAGTATTTCCGAGTACAGTGATGATGATAAAACTTTACTGCACCTGAGTACTGGGTGTAAAACTATTGAAACTGTTTGTACCTACCATGCAAAAAAATTTCTTGCCAAGTTTTGCCACCTTTATGGAACTTCTTGCTGGTAGGTACAAACAGTTTCAATAGTTTTACACCTAGTTCTCAGGTGCAGTAAAGTTTTATCATCATCACTGTACTCAGAAATACTATTTACAGTAGACTGCCTACTGTAACTTAAAATATTACAATCATCATTCTCAAAAACTCCTATGGAGCATTTAGGGTTATCCATAACTTATTCACAGTTTACATGCAGAAAGACAAATTTAAATTTATATTTGAGGATTCTAAAGAATTTCTTCTTTTACCTTTAACAAAACATTCTGTGAATATGAATGAACTTGAAATGAAGAGAAATCACACCAGCTTCACAAGATTTTACAGCAGAAACACTAGCTCAACAACCTACTTCTTTCAGAATTTGAAAGACAGCTAAGATAACACATGTGAGAGCAAGTCAGAACAAGGATGACCACATGGTATGAACAAACCTGGACAAGTTGAGAAATGCTCAGTCCTGTTGTAGGTAGCAATCAGATGTTTAAAAATCAGACAAGTTTAGTGGTATTCTATATTCCCAGGTGTTAAAAATATTAAATTATCTTATTAAACTTTGAATATGTTTCTTCATTGCTCTTCTTAGTCTTTTTTTAGCATTTAAGGCAAAGAATAAGGTATATAATTACATTTAAATAAAAAAAAAGATTTAAAAAAATGAAAATAATCGTGTTGTTTTTGTGCAATTTTTTGAAAGTTCAGTCCCTTATATCTGCCAAACGCCTTTGAATAACAAAGCAACTTTTGTTTTATTAGAAAGCTGGTAAAAAGTACTTAAAATACCACATGTAAAAAAATTTTTATCTTGCCCCCACATGCATTTTTTTAGCGTTGAAAATTGGATTTTTTAAAAAATTTACAACTTTGGGGGGGCATATCTCATAAAGGGGGTGGAATAACAAGCCAATTTTTTTTATACAGTAAGTAACCATGACTATGAATATATGATGAAAAAATCGGCTTGTTACTTTGAACCCTTCATGGGTTTTTTAATATTCGAAAGTAGTAAAAAATATCATCTTCGTCGTGGACTTTGACCTTGAAAAAATAAGTATTTTTTTTAAATCTGAAATTTATTGATAGCATATATAAAAAGTTCTTTTTCTTAGCTTTCCAATGAGCTATAGTTGAGCTCAAAATCTTTGATAGAAAAAAAGTTATAGTTCATAAGACAAAGCATTAAAACGCCCGATTTTCGCTGTTGCCAACAACAAAATGGGCCTATATATCAAAGGGTAAATTTTTTAAAAATAAAATGAACACTATTTTGAGCTCTGGGAAGTAAAAGGAATACACATGCAAATTTTCATCAAAATCAAAAATGGTGATGCAACAACTTTTTTGAAAATTTGTTGATTTAAAATGGAATGACCCCCATCTCAATACCCTACTTTCAAATTTTTAATTTTTCGATATTCATTTTACTTTTTTATTTTTTTAACTTGGCGATATTTTTTTAACTTGGCGATATTTTTTGTACTTGGCGATATTTTTTAGATGATTAAGCTACTTTTAATACTTTTTTCGTCTTTCTTTTATTTTTAACGGGAAAGTAGGCTAAAAAATCATGTTAGTTTTTTAAAATAGATCTCTTAAATAGAAATTAAGAAGATTTAAAGAGTTGGTGTCGGACGTAAACGCACAAATAGTAAAATTGGAGATTCACTTAAAATTTACTGAAACTCTGCGAATTGGCTTACCTTTTAATTTCAAAAACAGCTAAGATCGATAGTATACTTATGATTAAAGCATATTTTACAGTTTTCTAATGATATTGTTTTGAATAAAATGAGCTTGGAACTACTTTTACCTTGGTGTCGGACGTAAATTTGCGGTGTCGGACGTAAACTCTTCGAATTGGACCTAAACCGTTGTTCTTAAATGCAATGATTACAGTTTTAAATAAGAAAATTAGCTTAAATTTTATTCCTAGGTCACACATATTATTTTTTAACATTTAAAAGGGTTCATCAAATTTAAACTGCCCCTTTTTCCTGTTGGGATCTGAGGACGAATACGTTTATAATGTCCCGTAATTTGTAAAATATTTTGTCCTCAGTTCTTGGCCATTTAAAATAACCTTTAGAACTATGCATAACTAATACTACAATGTAATTTTTTTTGTGATACATCCAAGACAAAGCATGGCATCATGCGTTACCACAACCCAGTCATTGATGTTTACTGCATCAAGATCTGCAGATTCTTCGATCCCGGAATTATCAGATTCTTAATTTGTTATCACGTGCTATGTCACAAATTTGAACTTAATTGTGTCCAACTGATTTGGCAAAATGAGCAGATTTGATGTTTGGAATATGGAAAACAGCTTTCCAGTGCTGATGCAAATGCTTTGTATCTATGTGTATATCTTTTGCTGGAATATACTTTATGTGCATATTTGGATTTAAAAGTGCTGAAACTTGAGAAAATTGCTCCGCTTTTGTCACCGTCATTTTTCCTGCTTTAACGCGGCGCCAAACGATTTTTTTCACAGTGCCTCCTATGGCATCAACCACCATCAGCCAGCAAATATGAATATTAATCATTACACTGATAAACTAGCTGTCGTGGCCGTCACGAAACTTTCTTCTATATCTATCTTATGAATTCCGGTTACAAAATAAAATACGTACTCGCCCGAATAATTGGAGACAGCTCCAATTTCCCAATTATCGTAATAACCCTGCAAATGCAGAATCAATGAGCGAAATTGGAAATCATTGCAAAAGCCTTGTTTAGATTAATTGCAAACATTTTATTTGTTAGTAAAAAGAAATTGGCAGCAGTTAAAAATTTCAAATCATTGAAAGTTTTCAGCTGTTTTGATAATTAAATAGCGTGAAAGCGATTTTTTAATGAATTAATTTTTCGCATTGTTGACTAAGCGCAAAAATCACACCACCGTCCCCCTGGGCGATTGGCGCCAAAATTTAATCGATGCTTGCTTCCATATTGGGTTAGTGTTATTCCAAATTTCATTCAAATCGCAGCAATATTTCTGGAGATACAGTAGGTGCAATGACAAAATAAGAACTTTTGATTGCTCCACCCTCCTTTGAGATATTGACACACAAATTGAATCAGCACTTGTACTCAATAAGGTATACCTATGGACCAATTTTCGATTGATTCCGCCGGTTACTTCCTGGGATATAGCAATCACCCCCGCACAGAACACGTGCGATTGCTCCACCCCCCTTCGAGATATTGACACGCAAATTAAATCAGCACCTGTACTCAGTAGGGTCTACTTATGGATCAATTTTCGTTTGATTTCGCCGGTTACTTCCTGAGATATAGCAATCACCTCCACGCAGAACACGTGCGATTGCTCCACCCCTTGGAGGAATTCGCTAAAAAAAGTCAGGTGCACCAGTTCACATGGTGGTACATATGTGCAAAAATTTTTGTTCGATTTCATGCAGTAGTTTTTGTTCCAGCGCGGCCACAACAACTGGTCACACACATACAGACTCACACAGACACACACACACACAGACATTTTCCAAAAATGGTCGAAATGGACTCAGCGCACCTCAAAACGTGCAAATCCGTCAAAATTCGACATTCGAAAATTTTCACGAATCCAATACTTTCTTCTATATATTAGATATAGAAGAAAGTAAAAATGTAAGCATCCACTTGTACAAATCCAACTACGAAATCCATGTGTTCTGACTCTTTGCGAAACAGAATACAGGTTGTGTTGTGATGATCTAGCCTTTAAAACTTTAGATGAATACTTAAGAGTTGGGTTGCTTACTTTCAAAGCAATAATATGTATATACACTTTTTAAAAATTCAAGAGTTCCCAGAACAACTCAGATGCATTGTAAGGCAGGGATTCAAGTGAAACAGGACATCGCAAATTACAATCGCTACTGGAAATGAATTAGATTAGAACGTTTCTTGATAAAAACATCGTGACGTCAGCGTGACGTTTGCCTATGAAAAACGAGCTAGATAAAACGTCACAGCCTACTTGGCGAATAAGAGGAGATCGCTGAGTGCTTGTGAGCTCTTATTGGCTCCACCCGTAGTGACGTCATGCCAAGTTAAGTTGATGATAATGTAATTCACTTCCAGTAGCGGTTGCAATTCGAAGCGATCGCAGTGCTGTTTCACTTGAATCCCTGCCTAAGTGTCTTAATATAAATGTCTCATGAGGAGAGAAAAAACTTTTAAAGTATTATTCTGAAGCAAAATTTACTATTTAATAAGTAAATTTAAAGTATATGTATGCACAGTAAAGTCAAAATTATTTTTTTTAATCATGCTTCACTTTAACTTTGTAATTAAAGGCAAAATATGGAGAATCACAGTTGTAAACAAGTGTTATATAAGGAATGTAACAGTGTCGGACGTAAACGGTGTCGGACGTAAAAAAATTCTTTACGTCCGACACCTAGATTTTAATTAAAAATATTTACTTGTCACAAAATGTTAATAGGTTACATCAATGAGACCAAAGATCTTACTTTGTATACAAAGTTAGATGTATGTAGCTTTAAAATTATTGGCCCAGCATAATTAATCGTATATTTTGGTGTCGGACGTAAAACACTTAATGTGCCCCATGGGAATTCTGTCACAAATCCAAATGAATTATATTCTCACACATTTTTGCAACATCACCTGTTGTACGTTGAATATGTAAATAGTTATTCGTTTTAATTCATAATTTTAGTATGTATATTTTGGAAAAAACAAAGCTTCTTTGAGAGTCGTCAAATGTAGTTTGAAAACGCTCTGGATGTTGACCTTAGTTTGACCACTTGTAACTTAGTTAAAACTTAAGTTATCAAAATTTAGACATAAATTTCAAAATATAAAACTCTTTAGCTTTAAAATGATACCTTGTTTGTTTAGAAATATTAATTTTGAAAATTTGACCAGCAGGTTGACCTTATCGTGGCTGTAATGCCCAATAGCTGACTGTTCTGCATAGGAGACCTGTCATTAAGATTGTCCAGTTTTGTTTGACATGAATCATCAATGGCCAAGCAGTTGATATGAAGAGCAATATGTACCATAAGCAATACGGTCAACCTGTCTAGTGGTCAGAGTATCCTAACTGCGGATGGGGAGGTTCCGGGTTCGAATCCCAGCTCGGGCATGTATGCTCACATTTTCTCTCTTTCTCTCTAGTCCGTTCTTTGTGTGGATATGCTGTTGTGCTGTGACTGGTTGCCTATCCCATTTATAGCCCTTATGACATGCTGTGGAAGTCGGACTTCACACCAAATAACGGTACAGTTGACAAAGTGAAGCAAGGCACCCCAAACTGCCAGCCTAGCTGGCACAAGACAGCAACAACAACAACAGCAGTACACAAAATCTGGTGTGAACGCCACACTACTTCCTTTGACGTTTAAATGCCATAATAGATGCCTCAAGGGTTAAAATAGTGCCTTTGAGTGAGCAAGATAACAATTCAAACATTTACAATCCAGTTTGTCACCAATCAATGCAAAATAATGTTTTACAATATTTCATTTTCTAAATATTGCCGATTTTAACATGATTTAGTGCATTTTTCACAAAATATCGCTAAGAGCACCAAATTGGATCCAAATTCAAAAACATCATTTTTTCGCCAAATTTGTCGCCAAGTTGGCGGCAAACGCCGACTAAAAACTTGGCGATATATCGCCAAGCGGTAGCGCCAAATCAGATCACTTAATCTGCATTGAAATTAACATTGATTTACCCCCAAAAAGGGTAAAATTGGGATTATTCAAATGCAACCACAAGGGGAGGTGCACAACTAGATCCATCTCAGAGCCTACATACTAAACCAGAAGCTTCTACGGCATACAGTTTTTGAGTTATGCGATACACATACATCCGCACATACGTTCATACAGACGTCATGAGAAAACTCGTCGTAATTTACTCGGGGATGGTCGAAATGAATTTTTCGGCTGTTTGTATGTTGTTAGGTACATATGCAAGTGCTGATAGGTCGAAAAAACTACACGACATTCATTCGGGGGTGAGTAAAGTCAACATTTAGATCGAAATTTGAGTGAAATGTTTTTCGTGATCACAATACTTCTTTTACTACATAAAAGGAAGTAAAAAAGAATAATTTACCGTTAACAATGAGAACATTCCTCCATACTTCTGGGTAATGATCTTGAAGTAGGCGGAAGAAGTCCATGCCACTCTCCATGACTGAAAGAAAGAAGTCATTTTTCTTTAATTCTAAAGAGTATTCTATCATATTTTTTCCTAATAACATGTATACTATTAAATAAGTATATGAGTTCTAGATTACAACGCTCAAAGATTGCAGTTGATTTAGGTCAATTCTAAAGCAGAAGATATTCGTATAAAGCTGTACTCACCGCATTTATGCATACAGTCCTGAAGGGAGAAATCTTCCATATCGAAAATATATGTCACTTCATTTTGCTCATTTCCACCAGTCTAGAAGAAGAAAAAAGTTCTTAGCAACATCGGATTGGAAATTCTATATATATATATATATATATATATATATATATATATATATATATATATATATATATATATATATATATATATATATATATATATATATATAGTTTCCAATTTAGTAAAACTCTAATTGTACAAAGGCCAATGTCTATATAATATTATTATATAGTATTATATATAGTATATTATGTCTATATTATATTATTATATAATATTATTATATAGACATTGGCCATTGTAGAATTAGAGTTTTACTAAATTGGAAACTTTTGATGAAAAAAAACACAGAATGTGAAAAAATTGACATTGGCCCTTTTAGAACCAAGCCACAGAATTATTCTTTTAGCTGTTCAAAACAGCTCTGGCATTGTTTATGTTCTGTCTTACGGTCCTAAGTAAGAGGAGTTGCTCCGATCGTCTCATCTGTTCTTCCTTCAGAACAATTGAGACCAAAGCTGCTTATACTCCTTCTTGAAATTCTCTCCTTTTTCCTGTTTTTTTTTTTTTTTATTTTTTTGCAAATACCAAACAAGCAAATTTGCAGGTATAAGAACAACTGTGATTAAAAACAAAAACAAGCAAAGGTTACACTTTCCCCACTAGTTCATTCGATAAGGGTCAATTTTTACAAGGATATGGTTAGATTATTAATGCCGTCTCCGATTTTATGTTTTTCCGCTTAGTACGTTTTTCATCTCTTGTCCTACTGAAAACATAAAATCAAAGCTCTACAGTATATATAGATATCAGGCTCCCTACCTTTTCGATTTCTTTTCTTGCAGCTGCAAGATCCGATTCCATAATGTGTGAAAAGTACAGACATTGCTCGTATCCCGACATGGACATTATGAAACCTAAAATAAATAAAGAAGTAAAAAATTACATAATAAATAAATAATGGTAAATGAAAAGATTTTGTCCATGTCGCTGTAAGAGTAAGAGTGAAGCATTAGAAATAAATAAAGAGTTAACTTTGAAATAGAACAATTATTTATTAGGGTAACTTTTGTTACAATTATATAACAAATTACAGAAAAAATCACTTTTTCTAACCTTGATAATCCACCCCAAAAGATATGTATCGAATGGGCGTCCCGTCTTTAGCAATCCCAATCAGGCCGGTCCTCTCATATTTTTCAGCCACCTGTGAAAATGAAACATTAAAATCATTAGATTTTATTTGCGATAAGTAAAAGCAAGATAACCTTTCTTTCAACTACTGTGACAGGAAACTTAGCAATGCTTCTCTACAGAGCCACATAACGAGAAGTTCCATCCAGAACTAAAAGAGCCTTACAAAAGCACATTCTGCCATCTGATCCATATTTTTTTAATTATCTAAAACTGCAAATGTATGTCGAACATACATGTTTAGCATTTAAAGTTGATTTATAAAAACAAAGTATGCTCTCTTATCTGATGAAATAGATAGGAAAAAAGAAAGTAAACGAGCAAATAAAGCAGTAGCACTTTTAAAACAAGCTAATCCTTTTCTCGTTAAAAAAAAAAAAAAATCTGCCATTGCTTTCACAAAAATAAATAAATAAATAAAAATTGAAAACACATTAAAATAAGTACATTTATCAAAAGGGGGAGGGGAGCGATTTAGTCATTGTTGTTCTGAAGACTTCTATCCACAGACTAATCAATATGCAAAACTTCCCTTTTGAGGATTGCACGTACTGTCTGATCTTAAGTAAAACCTTCCGCGCATTTACGCATGCGTCAGGCCTCTGACTTTACCGAAATAGGGGATTACATAATAGAGATAACAATACTGTACCTCAGAACCAGACTAACGTAAGTCCATTTTCGTCATTTTTCAGTAGAGGGGAAAAACGATGTATTCGACAATCGTTTTTCCCCTCTACCGAAAAATGACGAAAATGGACTTACGTTAGTCTGGTTCTGAGGTACAGAATAAGGGGAAGAATATTAAAAAGCATTTTGAGTCGTATCAAACGACGTGGAACCATACTAATTTCAAATAGGGTTAGTCAGGGTAAGTGGGCCCCCTTTTTAGAATAGTTCGTTTTTAATTCCTTATATAGCAGCTTCAAAGCAAAACAGTTTAAACTTGTTGGCTTATTTTATCTTGGACATTATTAATAAACACAAGTTCAGCATTATTTCCAAAAAAAAAGCTTTGAATATTTTCACCTATCGTATTCTTTAAAAAATGACGTAGGGACCCACTTATCCCCTCGGAAGGGGTAAGTGGGCCACCCCCATATTTTTATATTTAAAGTGAGCATATCTAAAAAAAGGAGCTTGCGGGTCCTACCTGATAAAGCATGTAAAATTTTAGTAGGAAATATTTTTTTGTAAATGTATCCATTAACGAGATATCTACTTACATTTAAATGTGTATGACAGAAAATTATAAAGCAGAATACAAAACAATTGTGTCTGTCAAATTCATTAAAAGTCGTTAGGCATATTTTTTGCTTTTACATATAAATTAGTGTTGAATAAACATAATAGAGTCGATTAAGATCAATTTTGGTAAAATAAGAAAAAATATAAAATAAGAAAGAAAAAATGGATACACTTAATAGCAGCGTCTATTTGAAGTTTGCTGAAGGAGAAACATTATCATTTCATCCTCAGTGACAATTCAAACATCACTTACATTAAACCAAAAAATAAGTGTAGCTATTTCTATTCTTTCTATCAAATTTAGCAGCGATTTTTTCATTTGTATCATACTCTAAAATTAGAACCTAATAATACTTAACCCTTCACTGCACGATTTTTTATATTTTAATGAAAAAAATCATTTGTTACCTTTTAAATAGCCCTGAGTTCAGGAAAAATGAAGAAAAAAATTAATCTTAAAAATGTGCACCAAAAATGATGTTTTAATTGTTTGTTCTATATATGGCACAAAGCACATAGCATATGCTTTGTATACCGATAAGTGTAATAATCTACAATGTGTTTTGTGCCATAAGTGGTATAAACAAACTTTCCACTAAGTGTATTTAAACATTTTTAGAACAAAGGAAATAATGACTAAGCACACTTCTAACGGAAATGCAGACACTCTTTCTTTAAAAAGCAAGAACTGTAATACCTAGACTAGTGCAACTAACTAGTGCATAAACATCACACTAAACTGTTATAGCAATGTTCTAGAAGGGGCACAAAGCTCAGTTTAACTGTATTTAAAAATCATAGGAATATATGAGGGTTTATTTGGTTTGTGCCAGATCTGGCACACCGTGCAGTGAAGGGTTAATGGTTTTCTTTGATGAAAGTTTCTCAAATACATAGTTGCCAGTTTTTGCAGTTTTTGTAGCTTAACTATCAATAACTTCTAGGTCTGTATTAGGACTGCGATATCGATGTCGATGTTTTGGAAACATCGATGTTTTTGCTAAAACATCGATGTTTTTACCATCGATGTTTGAGGGTCGATGTTTTCCCAACATCGATGTTTTGGGTTCGATGTTTTTTTCGATGTCGATGTTTTATAATCCAGCAAAAAAAGCTTGATAAAAATATGCGATATGCAGACGTATTAAGAAGTTTTCATCCTCAATCAGAAGTTTCAGTATTAATCTGATTAGAAAACATTTTCTATGATTATTATCGATGTTTTGCTCTCGATGTTTCTAAAACATTTCTAATTTGCTTTCGCCATTTTTTTAAATTTATTTATTTTATTGTTATTCTTTATGTAAATGTTTTAAATTTCAGCAAAGAAAAAAAATCATCAAGATATGCGGCCAAAAGTTATATCGTTAATCAGCCGTTACACTATCAATCTCGTTAGAAGACGTTTTTGATAGTTACCATCGATGAATTAAGGTCGATGTCTTTTAATGATCGCTGTTTCGCGTTCCGTATTTTTTTTTCTTTCGATGTCTGTTTTACACTTCAGCAAAAAGCAATAAAAATATGCAAAAAAAAAAAAAAAGATTCATCTTTAACAGTTACAATACCTTTCGTATTGAAATAGTTTTTTTTTTTTTAATTACCACCGATGATTTACGGTCAACGATTTTTAAACATTGTTGTTTTTGTTTTGAATTAGAATTTTTTTTAGATAACGGTGTTTTACATTTCAACAAAAAAAGTTTCATAAAAATATGCGACAAATAAAAATTATAAAGTTAATCAACAGTTGCAGTGTCTATCTGGATAAAAAAGTTTTCTATAATTGGCATCGATATCATACAGTTGATGTTTTTCAGGAGACAAAAGATAAATCTAATTGAGCGATATAAAGAGGCGCAATGTATTATGGAGTTACTGCATTACTGTACATTTAAACATGTAAGTAATTTTTATAAAAAAAGATCGATGTTTTGAAACATCGATGTTTGAAAACATCGATGTTTTTTGGTCGATGTATCAATACCATTGATGTCTTAATTTCGAAACATCGATGTCTTGAAACATCGATGTTTTGCCTTCGATGTCGCACCCCTAGTCTGTATCATTATCTTTCATTTCAGCTTAGAAATTGCTTCATCAGAACTGCTTTTCATTTTGAAATCATTATCATTATGAGGGGACCCACTTACCCTAATAGGCAAAAACAACGGGGTAAGTGGGACCCCTCCCCTTAGACACTTATTAGTAATACTTTGCGTAAAAATTCCTATTGCAATTCGTACTTCATGTTAAGCTTTACAAGAAAACGTAATGAACATAGAAAAGACAATAAAAGCTAACCTCGATACACTTCTTTGAAAAATGTTGCTTGAACTAGCAAAAAAAAATTTTTTTTTTGGAATTTTTTCGACATAAATTATCTGATCTAAAAAATTTTCAACGAACCCCAAATATATGCAAAACCCATCACTGTGATAAAATATAACATGATTAGTTTAAAAAAGTATAAAATCTATATGCGTATTTCAGTTTTAAGGGGGGTGGCCCACTTACCCGAACCAACTCTACATAGTTTAGTTGAATATGTCAAAAGGATGTAGTAAATGCAAGTTTTAAATTGAAAACTTAGGAAAGTTATCACCCACAACCCATCTACCCTTTTTTAAGTGGAACCGTCCGCGAGCGACAGGCGCTTTCACGGACGGACAGTACATTTGTCTGTATTAATCTATCTGCTCAGTCAGCAAAAAAAAAAAATCAACAGCAACGGAACATTGATTTCTCTGCTGGTACAGAGATACCCACTCACAACTCCAGGACTGGTTCTGAACTATTCCAAACACAGCTACTGAGCAGTAAGTTACCGCCCCTAAGCCAAGGGCTATGGCTGGACTACATATTATACATCGCCAGATCGGTTATATCATCGATGGATGGTATAACCGAGCTGGCGGAATATTATAAGTAAAGCTAAATGTTCACCTATACATTTATAGCTGCTTTCCATTTGTATATATTAGATTTAGTTCGGAACCGATATATTTTGTATGTGATCTCTTCTCTACTAATAATAAAGCTGAAGGTTTGTCTTTCTTTCTGTCCTTCTTTCTGTCTGTCTGTTACGCGCGTAGCGCCCAAACCGTTCGGTCGATTTTCATGCCACTTGACACAAAATTAGTTTGTAGCATGTAGTTTTGCACCTCGAAGCGATTTTTCGAAAATTCCATTTCGTTCTTTTTCTATTCGAATTCTTAGCAGAAATTCGATAAAATAGGGAAGAAATATTTCATACACATTTTCAAGTCTTATGTCATTCGAAAGCTTGAAATTTTCTGCACAAAATGAAGTTTTTCGAAGTTTCTACGATCATCAGGAGAGCTGTAACAATTGTTTTTAGAATCCCGGAATTCAAGGCTTATCTTCAGTAAAGCAAGCCAAACGATTCTAAAATGGTTAATGAAATGAATTATTTTATCAACGGAAATCAACTTTTAATGTTGTTACCATGGTTACGTTTTTATTTCGTTTATTTGTTTCGTTCTTTTTCCATTAATAATTTTAAAAATGTATTTGTTTTTGTAGCAATCCAAACTCCAAGCCTTATTAAAATTAGTCAAATGAAATATAATAAAATCGTGATAAGATGGCACCTGTCAATCAAATGAGAAATCGAGTCCTTTCTTTAAAAAAGGTAGAGAAGGAAGAAACTGACGCGTACCAGTACCATTTTTGTGAGTTTAGAGATATTTTGGCGATCTGACGAGTTGTGTAGAAGATGGAAACATTGTTTAACTAAATGAGGTCAAAAAAGAAACAACATGATAGTAAACCATTCTAAATTTATCGTCTGGCAAAACATATTTTATTTCCTTTTTTTTTTATTTCAATATAAATTGCAGTAAATGGCTTGAGTGAACGAGTTTGGCTTTTAATTTATCATTTGCTGGTTGATGTTTGTCGATGTTTATTGTTTTTATTATCATGGTGAAGAATAATGCACGAAATTTCTATTATTTTGTTTTTGAAGTTAGGAAAGAAAACTTTCTTCTTCTTTTAAACTGTGGTAAGATTTCTGTGAGCAGCAAAATTGTTCTTATTTTCTCTTTTGGCTTATTTTTGTGCACCTCCCCTTGGGGTTGCATTCGAACTTCCCCAAGGGGGTTTTTACCCCTTTTATGGGATAAATCAGTGTTAATTTCAATGCAGACAAAAGTGATATGAATTGGCGCGAGCACTTGGCGAAATATCGCCAAGCTTTCAGTCGCCAAGTGTTTGACGCCAATTTGGCGACATATCGCCAAGTTGGCGGCAAATTTGGCGAAAAAAATTATTTTTTTTATTTGGGTTCAATTTGGTGCTATTGGCGATATTTTGCGAAAAATCCACTGAATGATGTTAAAATCGGCGATATTTAGGAGATTAATCATTGAAAAACATTTTTTTGCATTGTTTTGTGGCAAACTAGGGATGTAAATGTTTGAATTGTTATCTTGCTCACTCCAAGCACTATTTTAGCACTTAAGGCATCTACTAAGAAATTTACACGTAAAAGGAAGTAGTGTGGGGTCCATGCCAAATTTTTATATCATTCTTTAAAAGAATTATAGTTGAATAACTAAAATAGAGTATTTTTTCTGCTATATCAATTTTTTACAAATGAATTTTTAATTTTATACCACGGGCAAAGCCGTGCGGGTACCGCTAGTTAAAACATATTTGTGCGGAAATATATTTAAACTTCAACTGATAAATTTTAACTGTAAAGAAGATAAATGCATTACATTTAAATCTGAGTTAGGTTGTTTAGTATACTGTCTGATTTTCTTAGGTAAAACCCTCCGCGTATTTACGCATGCGTCAGGTCTTCTCTGAACTTAGCAAAATCGAGGCAATACGTAATATAATAATAAGGGGACGATTAAGAAGAAGCCTTTTAAGCCGTATCAAAGAACGCAGAACTATGCTAATTTCAAATACATAGGGCCGAATTCAGGTGAAACACCATTGCAATCGCTTCGAGGCGATCGCAATAGACCAAAATTGCAATCGCTACTGGAACTCGAATTACATTAGAATCGTAACTCGTAGAGATTGTAACGTTCATTTGAATGCAAATTTGGGAATTTGCGATTGCATTGGTGAGTTGCGATCGTCCGTGTTTCACTTGAATTTCTGCCATAGTTTAGTTTAATGTGTCAAAAGGATAGCAAAAATCTAGGTTTTGTGTTGAAAACTTCGGAAACTTCCCACTCACAACCCATCAACCCTTTTTTAAGTGGAATGGTTCCTTTCAAGGACGGACAGTACCTTATTTTTCAGTGTACTGTAGTACTACTATAAAATATCAACACGGTGCAAAGTAAAATTTAAATATCCTTGTCAACGTTAATCAAGAAGAATCTATGTCATTACTGGAAAGCTGTGTGACATAAACTGGTGTTTCCTACACAATTTCTAATTGAACTGTTTTTTTTTAATTACAGTGTAGGAAACTGAAGCTTCTAATAACGATGCAGCTCAAGCACTGCAAGAAATAAAATGATGTTTTTACAGTATAATACTGGCAGTAGAGGTTCCAGTTTAAAACTGTAAAATGCACGGTAATAAACTGTAAAGTTGGCAATTTCACAGTTTATTACTGTAAAGCAGCAATTTCACCGTTCATCACCATAGTTCAATTTTTATCACAAAATTACCTATATTGTACTGTAAAAAACTGGCTGCAGATATTCCAGTTAAAAACTGTAAAATGCACAGCAATAAACTGTAAAATTAGCAGTTTTACAGTTTTTTTAGTGTAAAATTAGCAATTTTTACAGTTTGTTACTATAAAATTAGCTGTATTATATTGTAAAAACAACATATATATTTTACAATGCGCTTAAGAAGCTTTGACAACGTAACTTACGAAGAAAACTGTATTGCTTCCAGTTTTCTAAAGATTTTCTAGTGGTACTGTAATTCTTTATAATTTAAATAACTATTAGGTATTTTACAGCAATACACGGGTGCCCCCGGGGGGGGGATTATGGCGCCTTCAAAATTTGGGGGGGGGGGATTTTTTAAACTAATTTATTTATATAATTTATTTATTTATATAATTTATTTATTTATATATTTTTTTATTAATTATATTTTAATTAAATTATTTACTGATTATTTTAAATTTTAATTATTACTAGGCGTTAGATTCCGTCATTTTCCGCGTAGTTCTGCCATATCTCATAGATGGCAGCACGAGTGAATTCCAAAATTTTTAAATGCGATTTTTACAGAATTTACGAAAAGAATATAGATTGACATTGTGTATGAACTATTTCTGGAATACAAAAGTGGTCAATTAAAAAACAAGGCTCCTGACAAGTTAGTTTCGAGATTTTTTAAAAGTAATTACACAAATAACGGGATTAAGGAAATTAAGGATTAAGGAGATAAGGAAATTGAAAACTAACTTCAAAACAACGTTTTGAAAATGGATGAAAATTTTTGAACTTGGTTTTTACTTATTCACTTATTTTTTCGGCACACAAAGAAAATACATGCATACATAAAAACAAAAGGAATTTTAGTTTATATTGTTCATAAGAATAGTGACACATAAACAAATTAATTATTATTTTTTTTAAGGTGATTGCGAACTGAACGACAAGAATATGGATTGAAACTCTGTTGTAACTGTTTTTCGAACACGAAAGGGGTCAAATTCATAAATAAATCTTTTAATGTTCATTGCTTTTCCTGAAAGGAGAGGGCAGGATTAAAACTATTAAAATTTGATAACACTACAAGTTAGATTTGAGATTTTAGTTAGAAATTACACAAATAACTTTTAAAAATATGACATAAAATTGTAAAGATAATTTTTGGACTTCAAAATGGGTGTAATTAATGAAATAACACTTCAGATCCAAATTTTGCTGTTTTCAGCGGTAAGGGAGACTAGGCGTTAGATTTTTCTAATTAAAATCTCAAATCTAACTAGTAGTGTTATCAAATTTTAATCCTGCCCTCTCCTCTCAGGAAAAGCAATGAACATTAAAAGATTTATTTATGAATTTGACCCCTTTCGTGTTCGAAAAACAGTTACCACAGAGTTTCAATCCATATTTTTGTCGTTGATTTCGCAATCACCTTAAAAAAAATAAACATTGATTTGTTTATGTGTCAATATTCTTATGAACAATATAAACTAAAATTCCTTTTGTTTTTATGTATGCATGTATTTTCTTTGTGTGCCGAAAAAATAAATCTCCTTAATCCCTAATTTCCTTAATCCCGTTATTTGTGTCATTACTTTTAAAAATCTCGAAACTAACTTGTCAGGAGCCTTGTTTTTTAATTGACCACTTTTGTATTCCAGAAATAGTTCATACACAATGTCAATCTATATTCTTTTCGTAAATTCTGTAAAAATCGCATTTAAAAATTTTGGAATTCACTTGTGCTGCCATCTATGAGATATGGCAGAACTACGCGGAAAATGACGGAATCTAACGCCTAGTAAATTATTCATTAATTTATATTTTAATTTAAATTATTTTTTTATTATTGTTGTGTGCGCGCTTGGAATGTCTGGAAGAGAAAAAAAAACCGACTATATTCCGTACATAATTAGTACTTTTAAAAAATAGTATAGAAAAAATAATAGTTATTATTTTAAAAAATAAATAAGTAAAAGTTAAAAAAATAAATAAATAACATTTAAAAAATTAATAATATTAAAAATATATATATAAAAATAAATAAAATAAAAAAGAGGGTTGTGAAAAATTTTGGAAGGGGAGGGGATTTGCGCCAGTGAGCTTGGGGGGGGGGGCACACCTGCAGCAATAGCAAACTCTTTATCAAAAGATAATTGTGTTTAGCTTTGACTAAGCTTTCGCTTAAGAAGCTTACAGTTACCTTTTAAAAAATATCTAATTGAATATTATACGGCTATACAAATTTGTTGTACCTATTACTTTTCTTTTCCTTCTTTCTTTTTTTTTTTCTGATCGTTTCAATTATTTTCTGCCAAAGTGTCTATCAATATATTGCTTCCAACTTTTGTTGTCGATAGACTAGCAAAGTCACTCTGAGATTCTTACCCAGGTAGCACAAGTAACCTTTAAATGTTTTATAAACTTTTTAAGCGGTTGTTTCAACGTTAATAACCATTTTACAACCTTTAAAAAACGAAGTGTGCTACTTGGGTAGAGAAAGTAATTTTTGAAAAAATCAATTAAATATGTATCAAAACATACCTCGGGTTTTTCGTAAGTTCCCAACATAGTTTTTACTCCAAATATAGTTTTGTTAGAATCCACCTACAAAAGACACTACATTTTAGCAATAGGGTCATTCCATGTCAAGTGATCCAACGTTTTTTACCTTACATTTTTGTATTTCTTTCAAATTTGGCTCATCAATTTTAACCCTTGAGGTAATTAAAAGTCTCAATTTTTAGATTTTTATCTCTATTCTGTTTTGATTTATGAGACTTTGAACTTTGGAAAAACCCTCATTTTTCCATGGATAAGGGAACATAAAAGGGACCATAACTCAGCACCAAATACAGATAGAACAATTTGAGGAAAGGCATTTTAAAGTACGTTAGTTGCCGCTTAATCTGATATGCAACATGACTAATTTGATAAAAATTTTCTTTTTCAAAAAATGAAATTTAAATTTCAAATTCAAATTTCTCAAAAAACATATAATGAATTTTTTTCAAAAAATTCTCAAAAATTCTTGTGTATTTTATCTATGTTTGTACGAATTTTTGGATTGGGATCTCAATGGGATCATATTTTTTTGAATTTTTGAATAAAACTGTATAGGAAAAAAATGATATTTTTTAGATTCTATTTATTTAAATACTAAGTTATCTTGCTTGTGATGGTCTAAAACGTAGTAAACAAACATGAATATGTTTAAAGTGAGCTGGCATGAGCTTATAGATTTACAGGTTCACCCTCTCACCCCTCCCCCCCGCCCCCCGCACAACCACTCTTTTTTAGTTCAAAACTGATCAAAATGTTAAAAAAACTCTTTGATACAAAATGAATAGTCAACTTATTTAAAGTTGGTAAATGGGTTTCCTTATAACTAGACGAAGTATCCCCTCCTTCACCCAAAGATACCATTAACGCTGTACTATTATGACATCTAACCTGGGGATTGAATTTACTATTATTTTTACTCTAGGTAAGTGAGCTAGCATTAACGTGTAAATTGGTCAGCTCCCCCTCCCTTCTTTCCCGACCCAACCATTTTTTCCTCCAAACTGTTTCAAATGCTAAAAAAAAAAAAAAAGCTTTTTGATACAAAATGAACAGTAAACTTATTTAAAGTTGGTAAATGTGTTTCCTTATAACAAGGCAAAGTAAAACCCTTCCCCCACCCAAATATACCATTAACGCTACACTAATATGACGTCTCACCTGGTGATTGATTTGAGGATTAATTTCCCCCTAGGTATATATTGTTTTTCACACAGACGAAGTGTTTCTTTTTTCAATCCGACCTTCACAAAGTGTACTTCCATTCAATATCTGAATTTAAACTTATGATTCATTTTACCCCTCCTCCAGCACAAATCTTCAATTTTGGAGGAAGAAAAGAAACGGTTCGCCCCAAGATCATAGCAAACAGCAAAATAGCACTGTTTCCCCTTGTTCTCATAATGTTTTCCCATTATTTTAACACAAAACTGGAAAGAAATCAAAGTATCAGATTATATGTCAGTCCCCATCACTGCCTTTCCTTTCCCTTATTGGACAAAGTTCATGAGCTAATAGGAAAGAGTAACAAACAGAATAAACTGAAACACTACCAGACATCAGTAGAGACTAAGGCTTTGAAATGGGGCTAGGCGGGATGATAAAAAACTAAGAGTTTGGAGCGGGAAGGTAGGAAAAGGGGAGGAGCAATCTGTACAGAAGTTGAACAACATGAGAGGTTATGATCAAAAAAAGCAGTGTTTGTTTAATATATGTATATAGATATATCTTGCTGCATTACTTTCCTTTACAACAAAATGAAAAAGAACACAAACAATTAAAAAAATTAAATAACAGCTGCACACTAGATAATGTAGGAAGATAGTTATAGGGACACAGACATATGATCTGATATTTTGATTTATTTTCAGTTTTGTGCGAAAAGAAAAGAAAAAACGATGAGAACAAGGAGAAACAGTGCTATTTTGCTGTTTGCTATGATCTTGGGGCGACCCATTTATTTCCTCCCTTCAAAATTGAAGATTGGTGCTGGGGTAGGAGATGAAATGAATCACAAAGTTAAATTTCAGATATTGAATGGAAGTACACTTTGAAGTTCGGATCGAAAAGAAACATTTCTTCTGAAAAACAATAGATATACCTAGGGTGAAAATAATCCTCAATTCAATCCCGAGGTATTCGGGATTGTACGTCATTTTAGTATAGTGTGAATGGTATATTTGGGTGGGGAGGGAGATACTTCGTCTAGTTATAAGGGAACCCATTTACCAACTTTAAATAAGTTTACTATTCATTTTGTATCAAAGAGTTTTTTTAACATTTTGAACAGTTTTGAATTAAAAAAGAGTGGTTGTGCGGGGGAGGGAGGGGTGAGGGGGTGAACCTAA
Source organism: Uloborus plumipes (assembly GCA_038373865.1). Taxonomy (NCBI): domain Eukaryota; kingdom Metazoa; phylum Arthropoda; class Arachnida; order Araneae; family Uloboridae; genus Uloborus; species Uloborus plumipes. The sequence goes on along the minus strand of JAXGGA010001640.1, from coordinate 98,503 downwards.
CAAATCTATAAGCTCATGCCAGCTCACTTTAAACATATTCATGTTTGTTTACTACGTTTAAGACCATCACAAGCAAGATAACTTAGTATTTAAATAAATAGAATCTAAAAAATATCATTTTTTTCCTATACAGTTTTATTCAAAAATTCACAAAAATATGATCCCATTGAGATCCCAATCCAAAAATTCGTACAAACATAGATAAAATACACAAGAATTTTTGAGAATTTTTTGAAAAAAATTCATTATATGTTTTTTGAGAAATTGAATTTGAAATTTAAATTTCATTTTTTGAAAAAGAAAATTTTTATCAAATTAGTCATGTTGCATATCAGATTAAGCGGCAACTAACGTACTTTAAAATGCCTTTCACCAAATCGTTCTATCTGTATTTGGTGCTGAGTTATGGTCCCTTTTATGTTCCCTTATCCATGGAAAAATGAGGGTTTTTCCAAAGTTCAAAGTCTCATAAATCAAAAAAGAATAGAGATAAAAATCTAAAAATTGAGACTTTTAATTACCTCAAGGGGTACAATTGATGAGCCAAATGTGAAAGAAATACAAAAATGTAAGGTAAAATTTTTCTCAGATTTTGGATCACTTGACGTGGAATGACCCATACCTATTCAAAGCCCCCAACCCTATCTTTAATTAGGAAACTGAATCTTAACTTAAATAATATATTTTAAGAAAAGTAAATAATTTTTTGAAATATTTGCCTTTCAGCAGTATCGTTACATCACTATCTTCTGGTAGGGCATGCAATGCATTTAACGCGTCTGTAAATAAGGGACCGACCGGAATTAGTTATCTGGCTCATTCCAAAAGAGTTTGCTTTGTCCATACCTAGTGAAAGATTTTTGAAATATTCTGCATATCTATTCAAAGCCCTTTACTCAAGCTTTAATTAGAAAACTGAATCTTGACTTGTGATTTTTTTGAGAAAACAACACCAACTTTTGAAATATTTACTTTTCATCAATATCGTTGCATCACTCACTTCCGGCAATGCATTTAACGCGTCCGTCAATAAGCGACCGGAGTTAGGTCCCTTCTTGTACATTCCAGAAGGGTTTCTCTTAGACAGATTTTGAAATATTCTGCATGTCTATTCAAAGCAATTTACCCAAGCTTTAATTAGAAAACTGAATCTTGATTTATGATTTTATTGGGAAAACTACACCAACTTTTGAAATATTTACTTTTCATCAATATCGTTGCATCACTCACTTCAGGTAATGCATTTAACGCGTCTGTAATAAGCGTCTGTAATAAGAGTTAGGTCTCTTCTGGTACATTCCAGAAGAGTTTTGCTCAGACAGATTTAGAGAAAGATTTTGAAATACTGCATATCTATTCAAAGCCCTACCAACATCTCTAATTAGAAAACTGAATCTTAAATCAAAATATATTTTCGGAAAACTAAACAAACTTTTGAAATATCTGCCTTTTAACAGTATCGTTACATCACTATCTTCCGGCAGAGCATGCAATGCATTTAACGCGTCTGTAAATAAGCGACCGGAATTAGTTCATTCCAAAAGAGTTTCGTTTCTCGCTCAATGGGACAACAACTTGCTGACTTGAGGCGCGCTGCCAGACTGTTTTTACGGAGGTTTGTGCCAAGCTCAGCACCAAAGAGTGGGTTAATTATTTTATCGAAAGTCTATTTTAAATTCTTACTGTATTCTTTTCTTATCAAATCGTCTTGAAATGACTTTCACAAAACGCGAACAACTCGCTGCGGCATAAAGGTCTTGATCGCACTGTTCCAAATACTTTGTTGTGGCCTCTATACGTTAGTTTAATTTCTTCCTTGTTATGGGTCGTGTTGTAAAGGGAGTAAAAAACCGGGATTATTCGTGATAATAAACTGTTTTTTTGGACGGAAATTTTGAAAATTCTCGGGAAATTTCAAGTAATTTAAAGAAAAGAAATTTTTATGTATATTTCAAAATTTTTCTTACACAGTATTAAAATTTAATGCTTTTTACTGTTGTAAATGCAAATTACTCAATTTTTTTCAAAACTATATATACGTCAAACCAAGGCTTCACTAGATAGCGTTTTATACAGGCTGTATCATTACTCAGAACATCAATGGTAAAGATTTGCCCGCTAGAGAACGCTGAACAAAGACCACCCCAATGTTTGTTTACATTTATTAGCATATTGTTTCTGCTGTAAAAAGTGATGTTTATCCTATCTTTTAGGATTAAAAAATATTGATATAGTTAATTGAAGTGGAGTACAGAGTGAATTGATGCCGAAGGCCTTATTAGTACTGCTTTTTAGGGGAAATAAATTCCCCTTTCAGGTAAAGTTGGTCACAACTTATGATTCAATCATACGACATTCATTCATTTGTTTACTTTTTTCGAATTAACAACATATAGCAATGGCGTTCAATTTTGACATCTCTGCATTAATAAAATATACGCTTAAATTCACCGACGATAAATAAAAAATGTAGCAATGAAATAATATTGTTCTAATTTACTATTTTGTTTCATTATTGTTGCTCACACGATCTTAATTGCTACGCAAAAGTTCAGATGTTCATTTCGATGGCGTTGACGCATCAGAGTGAGAAATGGCGAATCTATTCGTCGAGACATTTCATTTTTTCATTTTGATGCCCCAGAGTGAAATGTACCGTAATGAAGTGATGGTGTACAACAGAAAGACGATTGAAAACAAAACATATTAATTTTTTTAGTAACAACGAAATGAGCATATATAATAGCTTGGTACTAAAGAGCAATACAAGTACGAAAAAAATAAACAAAACTACAATATTGCGACGACCATCTGTATCATGGCGAACTGTGGACTGAATTTTAAAAAGTTCTATGGCAACTCGTTGGTAGTATTGGCTCGCTTAGCAAATAGATTTCGCCATTTATCGCTCTGCGGTGCCAGTGTCGTTTCATAGTTAATTAATAATTAGAATCAATTAAATTGTAAAATAATGCGCTAACTAATTGAAATAAGCCGTTAAAATTCAGAATAAACCACCAAATAAAACAAGCTATTAAATAACGTTTAAATATACTAAAATAGAATTGAATGCCAAATTGTAAAATTGTCGCCAACAAATTAACTTTTAATTTTGTCTTTTATTATCTGATTTGTATATAATGATGGTTACCATAAAATTCGATAGATGTCGCTGGACAAAGACCACCGTTTTTATCCCAAGGATTTTTATCAAATGAAACAGTCTGTGTAAAACGCTATCTAGTGAAGCCTTGGTCAAACAAACTTATGAGAGTTACATTTTTCCTTCACTCTTGATGTATTGTAGGTTTGCAATTAAATATTTAACGGCTTGATTTCAATATTTATAATTTTTATTAACAATACTATTCTATAATTAAATATTGAAATGATTTATTCGTATGTTTATTACTTTTTAATAATTACCCTAAAGTAAGTAATGCCGTTCATAATAAAACGTCAACAGGGTTTGCTTACAAAATTAGTTTTGGGCATAAATAACAAAAAAAGAATCTTTTGTTCAATAAGTATATTTTTAGTATTTAATTCAACTTCCATTTTTAATAGCGTTTAAATGAAAATTTACAAGATGTTTATGCAATGTTATCATATATCTGATTTTTTTTAACATAATCATTGTTTAAGAATAGAATCGATGGGGAAAAACATGGAGATGTATATTCCCTAAATTTTTCCCATTGTTCCTTAAAGTTCCGGGTTTATTTCTCAAAATCCCACGTTTATTCCCGTAGCTCAAAAACTGGGTTTTTGCTGCGCTTCGATGATGTCAATATTGGTCAATATTGGGACATTTTAAAAAAAGTATGCAGAGCTGCTGAAAGTAAACATGCTTGGAGTTGAGTCCAGATTGAAAGGATGGAAAATGATGGTAAAGAAATGGATGGTAAAGAGCTCATCTCGAGAGATTTGTTGGGATCAACCTCTCTACTCTTAGTAGGTTTTGATTGAATAGGTTGCTTGATCAAGCTCTATTTATAACGAAAATAAACCACACGTTGCTAATAAAATTGAAAGTAAAACAATAGTCCAGTAATTGAGAAACTAAACAGAATAAAAAGTGCTTTACGTTGCTAATAAAATTGAAAGTAAAACAATAGTCCAGTAATTGAGAAACTAAACAGAATAAAAAGTGCTTTACTATGTACTCAGTGGAAACTCTATTAGAAATTGTCTCCACTATTGCCTTTAGTTAGAATTTGTCCCTTTTCTTTCTTATTTTTGCAACTTTAAAATATGTCAATAAAATTGAAATATAAGGGTCTACCGGAAAGTCTGTCCGTTTATAAAGATGTATAAAATGATGCAGTTTTTAATTCAGTTAACATTTACCGTACGATTTGATTTTCATTATTGTTTGCCAGAGTCATAGTCATTTGTAAATCCGATTTTTGAAGCACGCACTGTTTTTGCAACCGAAGAACGGAAACGTTTCTGTTTTCGCTGCGTTATGCTGTATTTCTGATTTTCTCCTGCCAAAAGATTTTGCAAAAGGAGGAAAAAGTGAAAATCATACGGAGCAAGGTCCGGAGATTGGATGCTAGCGATGTTTAACAGGAAGCAACTTCGAGATAGAAGACATACAATTTAGCAACTTGCCAGAAAATCTCATAACTGGCCTGGGAAGTTGTTTTGCATCCACCATACTCCCAGACCTTGCATCTTTTGATTTTCACTTTTTTTTTTAAAGTGAAAAATTTCTAATGGGGAAAAATCAAAAATGAAGAAGATGTGAAAGATGCAATACTTTTCTTCTCCTCCAAAGACAAAGCGTACGTTATAAAAATGGGAACAAATGGCTAACACACTGGAAAATTTTCAGAAAAAACGATAGAAATTATATCACACAGTAAATATTTTGAAATGTCCGTCAAAAAGCATTATTTCTTCCTCATGTAAACAAACATAATTTTCCGGAATTTCAACTCGAAACTGTTAATAATTTAACGTTTAATAATGTGCGTATATTACCATGTTCGGCTCTTGTCTGTTCGGCTAAAATCTTTGGGTCAAATCTCAATTTTCCCCCACTTCCTCTGATCGGATTCTTTTCAAGTTTTTTACGTAACCTCAAACTCGATGACGCAATGCAGTATTCTATAATCAAATTAATTATTTTCCACTATTTATAAATTTTAATGATTATTTTTCTATAAACTCTTCAAAAGGGGATGCTTGCAAAAATGCTTGCACAAATTAAAATTAAATATCTGTAGGAACTTCTAATTTTTCTGAATCATATAAAATGTATTCCAGTGTTCCAAGGCAATTAAAACGTGGTTTATAATTGTTCATGTAGGTGAGTCTTCAATTGAAAATTCATTGTTGATCGTAGTCATAATTCAACACATTTAACCCCTTGCTAGTGTCGCCCGAATCCAGTTTGGGCAACTACTACATGCGGTATTTCTGATGCCCGAACTGATTTCGGGCGGGAGAAAAACTAACGTTTTTATTTTGTGAAGCACGAGCTGGATTTGTTTCTACTTTAGGATAGTGAATTCTCTATTTTCTTAAAAAATGGCATACTTGGTCTTAGTTTCTCACCGACTCCAACTTTGTTCAGGAGATGGATTATGTGGGCGTGTTAGCAGCTAAAATACGTAAGAGACGCTTGGGTTGATGAACAAAAACCGAGTTTCGTCTTTCTCGTTTAGTTTCGGTTGCTTTTTTGTGAATTTTTTTGCAAATATTTTTTTCCCGCAATGTTCGACACAAAATTTAGTTTAATTTGCTTTGATTGTATAATATGTGTGTGTAATAAGTTTTATGTGTACGTAAAACTTATAAATATAGTAGTAATTGCCTTCAATATATTGTTTGTGTAGTAAAAAACAATTTTCTAACGTATATAATAGTACAAAGAACCAGATTGCATTCAAAAAAATTTTTCATTTTTGGTTCATTTTTCTGAAATGTATGTCTCAGTTAACTAGTTACACGTACTAACTGTTTATAACAAAATACATGATTGTGGCAACTATGGCAAGAGATACTACAAGTTGGCGAACTTTCGCTGTAAGTTCCGAAAAATGAAAATAAAATATTCTCATTAAAGTGCTTAAAATCGACTGCAAACTTTCATGCTAAAAAGCAGGAATTATTTAGGGGAAGACCGCCTATATTGGACCCCCTAAGAACAGGAGGCCTGTGTCGCTCCATGTGAAGCAAAACAGAAATGCCAAATAGGGCATCGTAAGCTAAATTTAATCAGGAACCGCCCTGGGAACTTATATTTTCTGAAAATATGAAAATTATTTTTTAAAAAATTATCTTATGAAAAGTTGCAAAAGTTCAATTTAGGAATATATGCGCCTAAATTGAACCATGCGCTTCCTAAATTGGACCGTACCAGGAAATCATAGAATAATTTATATTTGCACTATACAGCTGTTTTCCAGGATTTGAAATAGAATTTCTTTTGCTTCGGTCTCACTTAGGCAGTGTGGAAAAACTCGCCGATGGTATTTAATACACTTAATCATGTTAAGTCGTAACTAGTTCTTGTACACGGTGTACAACTTACTCCGAGCATGTAAACTGTTCACTTTGAGTAGTTTAATCTGGACTACACTTACCTCTAATTCTACTGCAGCCAAATCAATATCACTAAACACATGTTAATAAACAGGCCAAACTCCACTTCTTTGGAATCAACTCACAGCATTTGCCATAGCCTTGATTGCGGTTTGCCCGTAAGAGTTACCCAACAGTTCTCCTATGCGATATTAGATAATGGATCTTATTGGATGTTCTCACCTCCATGTATCACATGCTCGATTAAAATATGTTGACAGAGACTGAATAAAGACCACATCTACGTGCATGATGTGCTTAAGCAGAAAGCATTATTATATTGTTCTCGTTGTCAAGTTTATTGCATCAATGTTCTTTATGTAAGTGCTGTGACTATCCGTTAATAGAAGGATATTCTTTTTAAATTGCTTGGCTTAACAGTTTTGATGGAATGTTGTATCAACTGTGTGAATTATTGTTTGTGATCCAACCATTTTTTGAACAAGAATATTTCTCACCAGGGGATGCTTTTACGGGAAATTCATACATGGAACGTAATATTTTGAAAATGAGCATGGGGAGCTCGAAATTCTGTTCACCACTCATTACTGCTCCAACATGGTGTTTGCCTTTATACGTCAATATATTTTGGGGCTTTTGAACAGTGAAAAGACCAGCTTCATCTACATTGAACATTTTAGTAGCATATAAATTGTTTCCTTTTAAAATTTTTTCGAAAATATCGAAGAATTTCATATTTTTTTCTCAGTAAACCAGCAAGAATTTTATTTAAGTTAATATAATAACTATGTTTAACAACCTGAAACTTCAGCTTAATAGATGAAGAGAAAAAAACATACATTTTAAGAAGTTGCAGCTTCTGCTTGATAAAAATGTGCTTGATAAAAAAGTTTAAATGAATATCGTGAATAGGTTGTTACGTATGCTTAAAATAATTTTAACTACGCTATTAAATAAGATGAGTCACTTATTTTATGTTACGATTAATAAAAAGTCTTGTTTAAAATCATATTCTTAAATTGGACCACCGGTCCAATATAGGAAAATTTTTTCGGTCCAATAAAGGAAAGCACGCCATTTTTTATTCTTCAGTTCATTGCTCTGTTAAAAATTATCACAATTGCGCATGTAAATACATCGATGTAATCCTTATTAAACACAGATTATAATACTGTAACAGAATTTTACCTCAACTCACAAGTTTTTGAGTTATCCTTCTAGAAACAAGTCCGCGAAATAAGATTTCGCACGTTTTCAACACAAATCAAGCCGTAACTCACGCTAAACAGTTCGAAGCGTGGTGAAACTACATACACATTGGTTTTATTCCTAAAACTTTATATTTCTACTGTTAAAGTGTAGCACAGATCTTTGTACTAGATTTTAAGCCCGAGGTCCAATTTAAGCAGTGGTCCAATATAGGCGGTCTTCCCCTAAATAAAAAAAGGTTTTAAGTTTGCTCTGGTTCAAAACGGGCTAAAAATAAAAAAACAATTTATGATCTTGGAACGCAAAAAACAGGAAGCAGAAATTCTGTATAACTATAAGAAAAGTAAGGAGTTATAGTTAATATCATTTGCAGTGGTATAATATGCCAGTTAAATTTTAAGCAACTAAAAACTTTTGTTCATGCCCTGTGATTTTTGCTCCTCAAGTGAAGAAATTATTTTTTTAATTGCTAGTTGTTCTAAAAACATGGTAAATTTAAAATCTTTTTTATTTAAGTAATTTTTTATTCTCAAAATGCTCACAATGCGTACTAGCTGAACTGTGTGAATCATTTTCGTTTGAACCCATTCCAAGCAGTCAATGATCAGTTAAGAAGTCATTGTATTGTTAAATAACAATTAAATATACCTGAAATAATAAGCGATTCAAATCGATATTGACTCGACTTCGATGTTTCTCGATAAGTGGTTTATTATGTGCAATAGAGCACACTTCTCTCAAATTCGTATCATTATTCATAAGAAGAAAAAACAAAAACGAAGAGCGGTTTCTCAAGCAATCCTCGAAATGTTTCTTTTTGTTTCCATCGACAGTGCCTGTTGTTGCTAGGTCTATAGTGGAAGCTCAAAAAAAAAAAAAAAAGTATTTCTTCCAAACACTGCCAAATTGTAATTTTCTTGCTTATTTTCGCTAGTGAGGGTAAAAAAAAAACTTTGAATGATAGTTTACTTGTGAAGTTTGATAAAGTAATGGGGATATTATGAAATGCCGACAGAAAAAAATCTTAAATTATAGGAGAAAAAATACTTTAATTATGCAAAAAAACCCTGTTTGAATGTTGTCGTTTTTAATCCAGATTATCTTTTTCGCAATCATGAACTGCGATAGGACCGTACTCGTTGGGTTTCTTGTTTCTAGAAATTGCTCTTATCGCAATCATAATTATAAAAAACAATGAATGTCATGAGCTGGATGTTATGTACTAGATGTCTAAATGGAACTGTCCAAAGAGGCTCGAGAGGGACGTGTATAAATAAACTCGATTCTAGGGAACATGGGCCACTACTCAGAAGGAGGAGTAAGGAGCATACTTACAGAGCAGAGGCCCTTGGACCAGAACAGTTTTACATTATAAACAAGAGAAATAAAACCACAGGAACAATAAATGTGGTCAAACAAAAAAAAAAAGCAATAAACAATTGTAATTGCTCAAGAAAAAAAAAGAATTTTTAAAGTTCTTATTAGAGAAAAAATAGACAATGAACCAAATAAAACAGAGTTATAGGTTCAGTAGACCCTCTTTTGGAGCAAAGAGGACGAAAACACAGCGTTCTTGTTTAAACGAAATGCGACGTCTTGCTTTGTTCTGCTCTTCCATGCTGAATTAAATCGTCTGCATCAGCAGTCGCCTGATTCCTCAGCACAGCTCGGAACGCTACCCTGTAAATAAATTTAAATAGAACACGTGGGTTGGAGATAAATGAAAGACATGGGAGCTTCGAACGATTATTTATAGGGCTGTGAAAGGGAGTGAGTTGAGAGAGATGGCTGAAAACGTCGTGAGTGAACGTTTAAAAGTTATATTACCAGGATCAGGACCTTAGTACTTCTTACCGTAATTTCGCTGTTGAGTGACACGTTTGCCATAAAATATAAGTAAGAAGAGCTTGCTGAAAGTTAAAAACACTTACAACGTTCTACAATGTCAGATCTTAGCCCAAAGCTAAAACATCTAGTTATGAATTGACTTAAATATCCCTTTTCAAATATTTGAAACAAAATAAAATAAACATTATGGAGGAGGCCAAGAATTCCATGTTATGTATTATCTTAGTATACAAAATTTGATTGCAGAAGATGCTCTTTAATCTTTTTCATGTTTTACCGTACCCCGTATGGGCTTATTTCACTTTTAGTTTCGCTTGTATATTTTTTATTTTTAGTAACAAATTGCTCGTATATATGGCGAGAGTTCTCCTTTAGATGATAGTTTGCAAACTGGTGTGTTTTCTAATCTATTAGGTTCAAAAGCGCGAGTGAATTAACAAAAAATTGTAATATAAATGTGAGAGAGAGAGAGAGAGAGAGAGAGAGAGAGAGAGAGAGAGAGAGAGAGAGGGAGGGGGAGAGAGGGAGGGGGAGAGAGGGAGGGGGAGAGAGGGAGAGAGGGAGAGAGAGGGGGTAGGAGGAGGGGGAGGGGGAGGGAGAGATAGGGAGAGAGGGAGGGAGGGAGAGAGAGAGGGGGAGGAGGAGGGAGAGGGGGAGGGGGAGAGAGGGAGAGAGAGAGAGAGAGAGGGGGGGAAAGAGGGAGAGAGAGAGAGAGAGAGAGCTTTTTGAAAACTCTTTTGAACTGATGTCTTGACTCCAGTCACTGAAAGCTCTAAAACCTGCATTATTTGAAAACTTTAAGATGACCAAAACTCCAAATATATGTTTGAAAGGTTTTGCCTTGAAATTAATTTAAATTTATTAACAAAGATTTAACTTTTTAATTACTATTATTTTTCATTATTTTAGCAACAATTAAAAAGCGGAAGTATGTTAACTTTATAACTGCTATTTTTTATTGTCTTTGGAAACCGGAAGTGAAATAAGGGCATTTTGACAGAGAAAGTAAGCTAAGAAAATCATCAGCAATGAATTGGTCATTTGGGTCTCATTCCTTGGCCACCTAGATCACCAGACCTGACGCGAATGAACTTCTTTGTTTGGGGATTCTTGAAACAAGCAGTTTATTGCTCAGATGCAACCAGTTTGTTGTACATTTGGCCTGATGGAGTAGTAGCAAAAGTGAGAAATGGAATTTCATTGAGAGCGACGGTAGTTTCCGCTTGTAAAAGGCCAAGGGCATCTATCAAGTGTAGGGGATGATAATTTCAGTAGTTTTGGAAAATTTTGAAGATCGTTTACATGTAAATGTACTCATAGATGTAAATGTAACCCTTTTAATTTTGCATTTCTCTTTGTGAAAAGCACGTTAAAGTAATGCTTCCTTTGTTTCTACGTGTTGTTATCTTTTGTTGTGATTGTTAACTTAATAAAGTGTTACAATTTAATATTTAGCTATAAAAATGTCCTTTTCTTGAATAAAGAAAGCAGTACACTTACATGAAATAGAAAATTTAGAACATAAAAGTATGACTCTTTGTTGGTTTTTCTATTCTGACGAAGGACGATTTTTATACTGTTTCAAACAAAAGCCGGAATATCTGCTGAACTTGAAGCCCACTATGATTTTCTCTTGTATCATCTGAAAGCTAGTTGAATGGGCTAGTTTTTAGTCAAATTGACCGGTTGTAGCTCACACGTTTGTTTGTGAAAATATCGATTGAAAATTTGGGTGTCATTTTAAGTCTGAGTGTTTCCGATGTTTCAAAGCTTGTAACTCGCTGTAAAGTTCTACTATCTTGATGAAAAAAGTGTCATTTTGTAGGATTTAGTCTGTTCTTTCTAAATATGCACTTATTTTGTGTGTAGGCCATACACAAGCTTCAGAAATTGGTCTTTTTCTCGGAATTTCGTTTTTTCACTCATTTTTCTTATCTCCGTTATAACTCGGTTATGGTTACGAATAGGACTCGATAATGGGTGGTACTATGTTACGCATGGGCTGTTCTATCACCCCCTTTCGTATGGCAGATTCGGTCCAATTCACCCTGTATATGCATTAGTCAAGCTTAAATTCTTCCAAATGACAACACTATTCTTTATATAACTGTCGGCATGGTACTCAAAGTTATCTTTGTCACCGGTTGTCAATTCAATGCATTTCTCATGATACCATTTAGCTGACTTATGCTTTAAGCCTTTAAAAGGTTTGTTTGGGGATTCTATTAAAACTATTTCTTGTGCTGTCTATGTAGAGGGCCTTGGGGTTATTGACCAGGAGAAGATACGAGGTATTAAATTTTTGTCATCAACTGTGTCAGTTGCACGGGATCGGGAATTTCTGTTAATAAATAGGAACGAAAGCTATTTTTGGAACAGCCCGTGGTTTCAATGAATATAAAACATTGTCTTTAAAGCCGCTTGTAATGTTAATATGGATTATTCATTTGGACCAGACACTTGAAAGAATAACATTCTTGTTTGGAAGGCATCGTGAAATAGATACTAAACTAACAATAAACCTATTAGTAAACAATTATAATGACTTATAAACATCCATAACATAATGAACTTTTGGAATAAACGGTTCAATTACAGTCTCTCTTGCAAAGAAAATTTCGTAAAGAAAACATTGCACCCCACATAGCTAGAGAAATTGCTCTCCATTGCCACATAATGCAAAAATCTGGTTGTTTTCGAATAATAGAAGCACTGAGATTCAATCACCAAGGAACACAGATATTCCGCAATCATAAAAGTGCGATTCCGTAGAAGAATTGGTTCAAAAATGAAGAATATAAGCAGGCACGTAGTAACAGGGGGGAGGGGGAATTCTCAGTTTGCAGAATAAAATTTCGAATTAGAAAAAAGGATAAAATACGAGCATGCACTGGGTACTCTTGCCATATCATTTATCCGGGCTCGACCATGACTTTTGAGGGCAATGGGCCAATCCGAGATCATTATTTGGTGACCCAACTCTTCCTTCTCATACTAAACGATATATAAATGAAGCTCTAAAATAGTTTCAAATTCTACTCCATGCAGCAGTCAACAAAAGGTTTCAAGCCATCGAAGATCACCAGAAGAGAACAGGTGGTAATAGCTGTCTTCGCATCGGTTATACAAGATTCAGTCATAGACATCTCTTTCACCTCGAACCAGGCTCAATGTGCAACACATATAATTTTCAATCAGACAGTATTGCATATTATAACCTGATTTGCTCAAATTTCAATCATATTCGTTTCAAATTTTCTTTTAATCAATTTCATCTATCTTTGAGGGAATTGTTGGGTATGCATCTCATCCGAAATTGTTCCCCTTTCTTCAGGAAATCGGATTTTCGGCTTCAGTTTAGTATTCGTCTTTGTGTCCTTGTTTCCATCTCGTCTTTATGTTAATATTACAGATTTTTTGTGTTGCTCAAAATATCCCTCAGATTGCTGTTTGTTATGTTTTTCTAAATCTAAATTTCTTTCCTGTATGTATTTCAGCAAAACTAGTTCCATGTCATTTACTTAATTATTACAATTTCACGTTTTTGGCACCTATTCTACTAAATTAAAAGTTTGGCGCTGTATAACCTATTAAGGTTCTTGCGCGAAAACTACCAAAGCAACCGTTCAACCAATCTAAAATAGTTTGTGTTTGAAATTTGTGAAACAAGTTCGAGCTGTAACGTGATTTTTATAGTCCAAACACTTACATCTAGCTTTAATAGCGTATGAAACATACCCATTTTTTAGAGCCTACACTTACACATTTGGTACCTGTCACATTTTTTAGGCCTTTGGCCTTTGCCTCTTGTGTTCATACCTTAATTTGACCCTGTTTATATCTAAGGAAAAAGGGACATAGTGGACATCATTTAAAAAATAGTAAAAAATCACGATGGTACAATGCTGTCTCCAAATTTGCCAAATCGTAAGCAAAATTTGCCAACTAAGGAAATTTTTGATCTGCATGATGGCATGTGACCTCCCAATGGGGGCCTCCTTGGTGATAACTAAGTAAAACAGGTCAGTTAAATATAAGATTTTAATTGATTTGCATTCAGTTCCTTTTTTATGACATTGTAGTATTGTGTCTAGTACTTCAAGTTTGTACTTCGCTAGCCTAATGCGAAAGTAATACTAAAACAGTAAGTAAAAAAAGAAATTGCAGAAAGAAGAGTTTTTTGAGGTCGTAGCATAACAATTGCATTTACTTTTCAATGACATCGAAAAATATAAATGTTTTGTGTTGTCACTTCGACAATCTGTCATCATTCTGAAATGGCGATTTGTTTCAATCTCATTTTCTGAACGGGACCAGTTTAAATTCTTGATCTCGAACATTTCTTTGAGTTCTAATCACAAATCTTGCAATTTTTTTGTATTGTAAATATTTTTAATGGGGATTTTTTCCCCGAGCCTTGGCACCCCCTCACAACCACTACAGTTGCGACATGGTAATTCCTCCTCTGCGCTCTCCTCCCTCGTTGAGGTCTTGAGTAATCTTTATAGACCTAATAATACTTTTAAACATCAGTTCTACTTCTTTACTCCACTAACCTAAAAATATGCAAGACAAACACCCACTTCCGCAAACATAACTCTTCAGACTGAAAACTGGGTCTAGAGTGAAAAAAAAAGCAATGTTTTGCAATAAACAACAAAGAAATTACTTTTCCCACAATAACGGTGACACCTAACATCAGCCAAACACACAAAGATTACACCGGCGAACTACTTCTTATTGTTGTGCTAATGGTAAAACAACACCCTGGCATTGAAATTCAGCAAAAAGAAGTTAAATTCGGCAATTTCTCGAAATAAACCGCGATGGAGTATAGAAGCACGTGGAGGGAGTGCGCTTCCCCCTCTTCTCCACCTGAAAATAGCTCTCCCTATCCCGGCGAATCTGATTTAGACCTGCAAACGCAGCATTTTTCGAAACGCTTATAATGAGGAGTACCGGAAGATAGGGGAATCGAAAGACAGGTAAAGTTTTGTTAGCCTCCCACGCTGGAATTCGTTCGGAGCGGGGAGGTTTCGGTGACAGCATAAGTCATGCATTTGTCACTCGTTTCGTAAACTCCATAAATCAGGAATAACATCGCTTGAAATGTAATATTTCTGTGGCATGTGTCTGATGCAAGAAAAGATTCTTTTGGGTGTTTAATTGCGATTATTTTTAGCTGGGCTTAAATAATTAGCTGGAGTCATTTCACCTATATCTAACAGTCATGAGAACAATATGTAAACAATATAATAAGTCATGCATCAGTTGGAGGAGGTTCTAATAGTCCACGAGCTTTTTTTTATAGCAATGTTGAAAAAACAAGAACTTTAAGACGTCTGGCTATTTGATATATCTTTCCCTATACTTTTCTAAGCAGCATGTGGGGTATCTGGTGGCCCAGAGTGGTTGTGATTTTTACCGCGCATCACACCTTTACTGATGCAAACAGTGATTTTAAAGTCCTTTTAGATGTCAAATCAATCACGAAAAAAAGTTTTTGATCTGACCATTTCCGATTTTAACAAAATTTGGTGTGAAGGACACATATGACAAGATAAGCAATCTCGCCAAATTTTATATTTCTACTTTAAAAATTTCCCGAAATAGAGAGCTGTTAAGAAACTTAAAAAGTGCCAAAAAACAAAAACAACAATTTTTACATAAAAATGACATAAACTTCTTTTGTAGTAAAAGTAGAAGAAAAATCCAAAAGCCATTAAACCATCGCAAAGGTAAAAAATAGAGTTTTCCATTTTTTTACATGACTTTCTTACGACAATTTCAAGCTTCTCATTTCCTAAAATGGTTTAAAAATTGCCATTTTTTCCAGCTAAAATGGGATGAAGGGGAAAGAAAATACAACCATTCTCGGCCACCAGACACCCCAAATGCTGCTTTGAAGAGCACAGGGAGAGATATATTAAAGAGTCAAGCGCATCTTAAAATGATGTCTCGAAGACGTTGCTAGCTCTTAGATTAAATAAAGACAGCGTATGCCATGCAATTGTCACTCGTTTGGTAAACTCCAGAAACAGGAATAGCATCATCTGAAATGTAATATTTCTATGGCATTTATTTTGCACCTCGTTTCTGACGGAAGAAAATTTACTTTTGGCTGATTAATTGAGTTTATTTCTAGCTGCTTTTAAAGAGCTGCCTTATGTTATTTTCATCCATAAGGAAAAGTAATCCAAACAACATGTTAACAATACAATAAGTCAAGTGTCATGCCTTAGAATTAGCATAGTTAGCGAAGAGAGGTGACAGCATGAGTCATGCATTTGTCACTCGTTTGGTAAACTTCATAAATAAGGAATAACATCGTTTGAAATGTAATATTTCTATGCCATGTTTCTGACGCAAGAAAATATTCTTTTAAGTGCTTAATTGCGTTTACTCTTAGATGGGTTAAAGAATCACCTGAAGTCTTTTCATGCATATCCAACAGTTATAAAAGCAATATATAAACAATATATTAAGTCAAAGTCATGCATTGGTACATTAGTATTTTGAGAAGGTTTTAGTGACAGTATAAGTCAAACATTTGTCACTCGTTTGATAAAACCCAAAAAACAGAAATAGCATCATATGAAATGTAATATTTCTGTGGTATTTATTCGTGTTAAGTTTCCGACGTAAGAAAAAAAAAAGTACTTTTGGCTGATTAATTGAGTTTATTTTTAGCTGCTTTTAAAGAGCTGTCTTAAGTCTTTTCACCCTTAAGGAAAAGTAATTAGAGCAATATGTAAACAATGCAATAAGTCAAAGTCATGCCTTGGTATTAGCATAGGTGGAGAAAGGAGGTTTCAGTGACGCATAAGTCGCGTATTTGTCAATCGTCTGGTAAATTCTACAAGTCAGGAATAATTTCTTTTGAAATATAATATTTTTAAGGCATGTTTATGACGTAAGAAAATATTCTGTAAAGTGTTTTATTGCAATTTACTTCTTAGATATTTTTAAGGAGATGCATGAAGTCATTTCACCCACATCGAACAGCTATAAGAACAATACGCAAAAAGTATAATAAGTCAAAGTATAAACTAGTTGCTTATAGTTGTCAGATTTGAATTTGAT
Organism: Uloborus plumipes; assembly: GCA_038373865.1. Classification (NCBI taxonomy): domain Eukaryota; kingdom Metazoa; phylum Arthropoda; class Arachnida; order Araneae; family Uloboridae; genus Uloborus; species Uloborus plumipes. The sequence goes on along the minus strand of JAXGGA010001640.1, from coordinate 81,808 downwards.
TTTTGCTTCTTCTGCTTTCGACGCAATTTTTTCCAAAACATAAATCATAAGCTTTTCCTAAGAATAAAAACCATAATGAAAACCGAAACAATGAAAAGATCTCCCCCCCCTCAAGTTTGATCACGTGGTGTACATTGCTGCCGTTAAAAACATGTCTGTGCCAAATTTAGTACCGGCAGACTTCACGGTCTCTCTTGTAGACCGGACACAGACATTCTGCATTATTTTTAGTTTAGATGACCTTGACCTTGAAAATAATATGCTCTTAAATTCCCAGTTGCTTTAAAGGTAAGTTATCATATTGTAGAATTTGGATTGAGTTTTCTGCAGTGTAACAAAAAATTGAGAAAAAAATATAGAGGAACCTCTAACTTGACAATCTAAAGGAGTTAGGCGGGTGTCAACTTTCCGAGGGTCAAATGTTTTCCTCTCTTAAAACATTGTTCTCTTACTACAAATGTTTTAAGAGAGAAATGTTTCTCGCTCTTAAAACATTTGTATGCTCATTTGCTAGTGCTTAACATTCACGTTATAAAAAATTACAAGTAATACCCGTAAATGATTTTTGTTTTACTTCTTTTTTCGTTGGGGCATAAAATAAATCGGACAATGAATACTTTATTAGGAATATAGCTATATATTTTTTAAAGAGATAAGAGCGCCTTGTAAGTCTGGTCTATTCAACAGAAAAGGCCTGCGCACAATTGTTTGAAAAAAAAAGTGTTTTGCTGCCTCGTTGCTCTCAGGGTATAATTCTTCTAACCCTTCCTAACTCTGAGACTGCATCAACAGTAAAGTGTTGGGGATTGATTCCTTTGGGCTCAAGGGAGAATTCTTTATAAAGGAGCTCTTTCGCTGAATTAATGAATTCATTAATTCAGAAATCTAAAAAATAAATAAACGAAGGGAAAAAAGAAAATTTTATTTTGCCTCTCTACATTTATAGTGGCAAAATGTAGTTGTATTAAAAAAAAAAACCTCTTGTATTTAAAAAAAAAGTGATATTCAAAAAATTCTAGCTGTTTCTTTTTCCATTTCCTGTGAGTTCAAATTTTTATTTAAAATGCAATGCATGAAAATATGCTTGACAAATTTTTTCAGGCAAAATTCCAGTTTTCGCTGCGTGAAATTAGCATGTAGAGGCGGTAAAAATGCTATATTCTCTGTGAGTTATAGCAAGCAATTATTTTATTAGGAAAGTTACTGCTCTTGGTTACCTTTCCACATCAAGACGTCAATTTGCGCATTTTATAAAATTCGATTGTGGAGTTAATGTGTTTGTCGCCTGTTGGAATGTAGGGATTTCCAACGCAACTAATTTTGAAACCAGAAAACAGTAGACCGAATTAAGAAGTGATGTAAAAATCATTTGATATTTTTTTCAGGTTTTTGAACAGTAATTCTGCAGTGGGAAGGTAAAGCTCAGTATCGCTATTTTTTCATTTTTCTGAACGTTTGTCTTCAACTTTATCATACAAGCTTGCTTTTATTTGGTTTCCTCTGAAAATGAAAAGCGAAAAAATAAATCGAACTCAAACATTTCGCTATTGTTAGTATGGAATCCAGAACACATTATAACTTCAAATATCTCGAAAACTCACTTAGGGCCCTGCTCCACATCGACGTAAAGCAGAAAATGAAGCAGAAATGTAAAACGGATTAAATGCCCCCCCCCCGTTCCTATGGAGAGTACCCGGATTTTCGGTTTCTGCCTTTGGTTTCGGTCGCGTTTTCTGCTGATGTGGAGCAGGGCCCTTACTGAGTTTTACTTTTCTATGGTGCTGTTTTATTACAATGCAATGTTATGCAGTAAAGGAAGCATGCTTTAATCTATATCTTTAACATTTCCTAGATTCACCTCGTAGCCTTCTTTTGTTTCGCATTCGATGCAGCTCTTAACTCTTTAAGGACCATAGGACATACAGGGTGGTTATAAATAAAAGTGAGGTGTTTGGAGCCCTCTAGCAGGTGAACTACTAGGCGAAATATTGTTAAATTTCATGAGCGCACATAATAGACCATGGGATTTTGATTTCTGAAAAAAAAAAAAAAAAAGGTTTAAAAATTGCCACCAGGGGACAATTTGGCGCTGTAACAGTGTATTACTCTGAACATCGCGAATTAAATTTGAAAAAAAAAAGCTGTACAAAGCAATTTCGCAAAGAAAAATGATTGTTATTTGCAAACGAGGTTTAATATGATGGCCTTAGAATTTCCGGTATGGTCCCCAAGGTCGCCCGATCTCAATCCTTGTGATTTTTGATTATGGGGATAGCTGAAAGTGTTGCGTATCAAAGACATGTTTCTGAAAAAGTGAGTTTAAAAGATATTGTAACTTTAAAAGTCAGAGAAATTAATTCTGATATGTTACGAGCTGCCGTAGAAAATGTGCATCGTATCCAGTTCTTGTAACTTCACACTGGTGATCATATTGATCTACATTTGTGATAAAAAACCATTTTTGCAAATAAAATGGGTGCGTAGTTTGTCAGTAACATTTAATTCTTCCACAATCAGAGTAATACACTTTTTCAGCGCCAAAATTTCCCCTGGTGGCAATTTTTTAAACTATTTTTTTTATTTCAGAAATTGAAATCCCATGGTCTAATATGTGCGCCCATGAAATTTGGTAATGTTTCCCCCCAAGTACTTCAAGCGCTAGAGGCCTCCAAACACCTCACGTTATAATTTATAACCATATTGTATATCTCACACCGAGAATGAAAGAAGCACTTTTTAAACTGGATTAGCATTAAGTTACTATAGAAAAAAAAAAAACTGTGCCCCTTTCATTCTCGGCGTGCGTTATGTCCTCTAAGTTAAAACTTTATTCGAAAAGCTATCGAATACAAATAATTCACAAATTATGTTCTTTTCATGCTGTTGAAACGTTACAATTTTAATATTGGCTAAAACGTTTTACGTATGGTACTCTTTAGTTTTATTTTGTAAACATCGAAAATGTTTTTTAACATAATTATATTTCTGGATCCGTCATGCTTCTACTTTTGTACAAGATTGCTCTTTAATTGAAGATTAAACGAATTTAATGACATTGAATTACTTAAATATTTTGAATTGAATAATGAACTAAGCAACTTTTGGGGAAAAAATGCCGTAGCTTCGCATCTCAAACGGATCACATAGATACATACATCTCACCCGTGCACACAACATCTTCTTCTTCTTAATCCTTCAAATCCCCGCGCTTTATCAGAGCCATTTAAGTAAAACAAATTATTCACCCTAAAACAGTCAATGATAAGACCCGGTCTATCTCTTAGATCTTCGGTAGACAGACGCATGCAGGTCAGAATATGATATGGAGAGGCCTGCACATTGGTACATTTTTTTTTTGCAGGCTTAACTCTATACGCAAAACTGAAACACTAGGTCCATTTATTTTTTACAATTTAAAAGCTACTGTGAATGTCTTCGTTAACTTAAGGTCTTTTTGATTTATTTGGCGAATTGTTTTAGACTTTAGTGGAATTTAAAAGGTTGTGGAGCACATTTGAATTAAAGAACATAATAATTTTACTTCAGAGGGTTGGAGTGAATTTAAATTTATTCACTTGACTTCCTTTACATTTATTGCATGTAATTGCCGTGCAGATACTGCTAGTCACAAATAAAATAAATGACGCATTTAAGTTTGGTTTCACGTTGTCCTTCACACCCAATTAACCGACACGTTATCACAAAAAACCTTTGAGAAATAATATATATGATTCTATTGGGTTTGATTCCATGTCATATATTTCTCTTCTTAGATTTCGCATGTTGCATCTAATTTTTTTTTTTAAATTTAAACCTCCCTTGCAATCCTTCCCTTCTCTGGTCCCTTAGTTTAAGGGAATGTCGGAATTTCGTAATCAGATGAACTGTGTTTGCTTTTCCGTATACATTTCCTATGTCTCACATTATCGTCTGCTGTCGTTCTACATGGTGTAATTTCTCTGTTCCAGGGACCAGAAAGCCCCCGTGTTCAAGAAGAAGCCCGCCATCCGGCAGGAGGAGGATGGCGAGCGTCTTCTCTTCGAATGCGTCATCGAGGCCAGCCCCGTTCCCGTCATCGCCTGGTTCCGAGACGACAAGCCCGTCACAGAGACCGACAGGATCAAGGTCAGTAATAACTATAAGTAGGCACATTATTCCCCTACCCCCCCCCCCGTCAAAACGGAACACAATTTTTTTGGGGGGAACTACACTATATAAACATTTGAGGAAAATAAATCATTTTTTGCACTTTCTTAAAAGAATGGAAATGAACAATAATTAATGAAGTATTACACTTTTTAGCTCACAAATGACTTTGAGTACATTTGCTGCTGAATTTAAATAAGAATTAACTGTTGGTTGGACTTCGTACAATTTATTTTTGCAATCAACGCGTTTTGCCATTTTGCGGTTTTAAGTGTCTACAAATTCTTCATAAGAAAAAATTCTTTTTTTACAGGACAACTGAATTAAAAATAAAATAATTTTATTTTGGCATGAAAAATTATCATTCGAGTTATTGGTAGGAAATCGATTGAACAATTTCAACAGATTTGAGGATTTTCATTTGATATATTTTTAGTGCTCGAATCAGTCACTGCGGAAAACTTAACATTTCAATGTCCCCACCTGTATGCGAGAACAACGGGACAGGATGCTTTAAAACGAGTTATTTTAGTGTCCCTAGCTGTGTGTGGAGCCAACGGGTCAAGCTGTCTAAAAACAGGACAGTTCAGTGTTCACAACTACATGCGGGGACAGCGAGACATGCTGCCTGAAAACGGGACATGCACATTCAAAATATTGCAGCTACAACATCAAGTAATATACGAAAATAGCCATAAACACATTAAGATTTGGAATTTTTCAATCAAGTGCTATTACGAATGCACAGTATTTTTAAAATGGCGACAAAGCAAGAAAAGCGGTTTTTAGAATATGCGTGATGTTCAACTGATCTTTCGGTACTTTGGAAGCACATTAATGACCTTGTTTATGTATCCTCAAAATGTTTATCTATATCACCAAAAGGGTTAAAAGAACTCAAGGACAGTGTCCATGAGGCAGTGATGTCGGACCCGGACATTACCAGAACGTAACGTACGCAAAAAAGAACAGTTTTTTTTGTTCTGTCACCATTTAAGAAATATTGCACTCATACTAGCACCTGGTTAATACAATTCCAAATTTTGATAAGTTAAGGATATTCACACAAAGCTGTACATGCAATATTTTTGGATTAACAGTGTTTTGGAAACAAATTAACCAATTTTAATATTTTTTTTTGTGTCTGCAGCTGAAATGTGATCGCAAAGGAAACGAATCCCACTGTGCACTCGTTATCGACGACGTCGACGAGGACGATGGTGGCAAATACAAAGTCACGGCCAAGAACAAGTTGGGAGAGAGCAGTGCGACGATCAACCTTAACTTCGACAGTAAGCATTATTATTATTTTACTCAAAAAATGATTTTTTTTTGTTTGAAAAATATTCCCTAATTGCAAAGCATAAATACAAGTCTAACAACGGACCCATACGACTATTTTAATAATGAGAAAAGTTTAAATAGTATCCGTTAATAGTATTAGTTAAATACCCGAAAGCAGAATACTGCTAAATCGGCGACGTACGTCGCAGAACAGACATCGGGGCTGCAGAACAATTCTGTTCAAAATTGAGCAACCAAAAAAAAAAAAAAAAACGTTATAGTTCGAAAGCGCGAGCGCAAAAAAAAAAAAAAAGTTATCGTTCGAAAGCAAAAAAAAAAAGTTTCGTTCGTAGCCCATGTCTCGCAGAGCAGGAGGCAATCATACCGGCGCCGTAGCCAGTGCCGTGAAAATTGCCATATAGACCACAGCAGACGTGCGGACGACTTGACTTGAGCTTCTGAGGACCTTCCTGATTTTTCCGCAGAACTTCAGCGATGACACTTGCGCAGGCTTCGTTTGAAGTTCTGCAGTCCTTCTTATTTGGGCCGCAGAACTTTAGCTACGAAACTTGCAGTACACATTCGTTATTCAAATAATGTTTCCAACGATTATTTTTTTTCCGCATGAGAATCGCGGGGACGCAAACTTAGTCTGAAATTCTGCGAGCTTTCACATTTTGGCCGCAGATCTTAGGTGACGAAGCTTGCGGTAGAGGTACACAAATCAGTTCTTCAAATTATGTTTGAAATGTTTTCGCAAGAGAATCGCAGGGGCGCAGGTTTTCAATTGAAGTTTTGCAGGTCTTCACATTTTATCCGCTTAACTTCAGTGACGACACTTCGTAGCATATATTAGATATTCAGTTATGTTTAAAACCATGTTTCCTCATGAGGGGATCGCGGGGACGCAAGCTTCTTTGAAATTCTTCGGGCTTTCACATTTTGGCCGCAGAACTTCAGTGACGAAGCTTGTAGTGCAAATAGTTTTTCAAATTATGTTTAAAACAATTGATTCTTCCGCGTTGAAGAGTCGCGGGGAGCGGGATTCGTTTGAAGTTCTGCGGGGGCCCTACACATTTATCCGCAGGACTTCAGTGACGAAACTTGCAGTACAAACTATAGTTATTCAAATTTTGTTTCAAACAATTAATTCTTCCGTGTTATAGAATCGCGGGAAAACGGGCTTCGTTTGAAATTCTGCGGGCCTACACATTTTATCCGCAGAACTTCAGTGACGAAACTTGCGGTACAAATTAGATATTCGACAATGTTCAAAAAATTTTTTCCTCGTGAGAGAATCGCGGGATTGGGGGTACTTGCCTGGAGTTTCGCGGTCTTTCACATTTTGGCCGCAGAACTTCAGAGACGAAACTTGCAGCGCATATCAGTTATTCAAATGATCTTTAAACTATTAACTCTTCCTGTTGAGAGAATCGAGGGGCGCAGGCTTCGTTTTAAGTTCTACGGGCTTTTATATTTTGGCGACAGAACGTCAGCAACGAAACTTCCAGAACAAATTGGCTTTTCAAATTTTCTTTAAAACAATAAATCGTTACTCATCAATAAACGGCGGGTGGGGGGGGGGAGAGGGGTGTTCGCTTGAAGTTCTCATTACGTTTTGACCGCAGAACTGCTGTGACGAATCTTACACAACAAATTAACCTTTTGGATCCCGGCTGTTCATGTTGTAACGAGTCCGTAGCACCTTCAACTTTCTTAAATAATCATTCCAATCTTGAGGAAGTAACTATAACTTTATTTACAAGTATGTATACTTATTTACAATAGGAGCAGGAAACAATTGCTAAACATCCAGCAATTAGGTAGCAAACAGTACACTGTACTCTCAACAGTAACTCAGCACCACGTATCTAACGTGAACAGTAATTAAGAAATTACATAAAATGTTTTTGGAAAAAAAATAGAACCGACTTCAGTTGGAAATTGCTCTAAAAAGTAAAAATAATTTTTTTCTTTGAACACCATCGAAACTACTTTTAAACATAAGTTTTGAAGTCAGCGCAAAAACGATAGGTAAAATGATATGAAACCATATTTTGCCAACTTTTTTCAGAGAAACCATTGAAAATTAAAACAGAATATTTGTACCATTGCACGAATGTGTGGTAATTCAATGAAACGTATGCGAGTGCTTTTAAAGAACCAGGATACATTAAAATTTATATTTATAGTTGAATTGTAGTTGCGTATGATTCCATACATTGTTTTTGCGCCGACTTCAGAACTTATGTTTAAAAGTAGTTTCGATGGTGTTCAAAGAAAAAAAAATATTTTTTACTTTTTAGAGCAATTTCCAACTGAAGTCGGTTCTATTTTTTTTTCCAAAAATATTTTATTTCATTCTTTTTAATGTAAATGCACTTAAAATAATCAAAATATAGTTAAAAACTAACATTTACGCTTTTAAATAAAGTTCAGAATAAAGTTTAAAATTAGTTGACTTTCATGTTTGATTTAGTTAAGCCTTCATTTAAAATTCTCATTATCATTATTATTACTGTTTCATATCAACCACGTTATGTAACAATGGATTTCATATTTAATCATTTAGGAAAAATCGCTGTCATTATTACGATTACTGTGATCCCGATTTCTATTTCGAACGATTTCTGCAGGTTCCCGTTATCAAACCCGGACCACGAGACGATGGGACCAATCGGAAATGAAACCCTTTCTAACAAAAAAAGAATTTTTGAAATCGGTCCAGGCGTCTTCGAGAAATCTTATAACATACAAAAAAATAAAATTCTCCGATGAATTGTATAACCTCCTCCTTTGTTGAAGGAGGTTAAAAAGAAAAACAAACATTCGCCCAAGCGAATAAAACGAGCCTCTCAGAAATTAAATCTGAGAAAAACTGTGTTCAAGGCAGTTGGACAGCTATTTATACTCGGAAGGAAATTTCTACAACATTCTAGCAAAATCCGGAGTGTTCGATTCATTCACAAACTTAAATAATCCATTCAAGATTTTCTAGTGATAAAAAGAAAAACCCACAATATTACAACTCAGAGCGAAAATGTCTTTATGCTTATTAAAGTTAGGAGAAGTGCAAAAACTACAAAATGTTACAAGGTCGGTAAACAAATGGTAAAAGTGATATCAGATACTTTTGCAACATGTCGCCAGATAAAACCAGAACTAGTGACAATGGTGCAAGGCAGGAAAAACAACTACTATTTACAAGATTTGTAACAATATAGTAATCTTTCTTTCGACCAGGTAGTACGACAGTTGAACCACAGATTTATTTTCCATTGAAAAGAAAAGGTATAAACTGTCGTACCAGACGTATGAAACCTTGAAAAAATACCCGGCTCCAAAGGGTTCGAGTGAAAATTTGAACGCAAATAAATTGAAACTCAATAAAAAAAATATGATTAATTGGTGGAAATTATTTAAATTCATAATCTTAATATAAGTAAAGAGTTGCAGGTATGATTTGTACCATTTTCGCTGGAATGACCATATATATATATATATATATATATATATATATATATATATATATATATATATATATATATATATTTTTTTTTTTTTTTTTTTAAATTTGGTTGCGTTTCATTAAATTCTAATTTGCAGTACATTATATGAAAAAATGAGAAAACACTTTTTGTTAACATTTTGACCGTAAATATATCATGCATAAATCTATCTTGTAGAACAATTTTGGGCAAATAATTTTGCGTTGCAGAACATCACTAAGTATTCTGCTTTGGGGGTTAAATAGTTAGCAGCCGAAAGAGCATGTTGCGGCATAGTTCTGATGCTAAAATATTTGCCTTTTCATCCACCCGTTATAGAGACTATAAAGTCTTTAAGTCTGGCAAGATGCAAAAAAAAAAAAAAAAAAAGTGCCAAATTGAAAGACTTGGCGAAACCACGCAATTTCCCCGTCTGCATAAGAAGGATATCTACAATATATCTGCAGATCATTTGAAAGGTGTCTGCCATTACTGACTGAAACTCGATTAGTTTGGCTCCTTTTCTTTAGCATTTTGACAGACTTTAAGACCTTATGTTTCGATAATGTGGTCACAAGTGCAAGAAATTTGTGCTTCAAGAAATAAGTCTGACAATGCTTTTCGATTGCCACTTATTTAAATATTACATTATTGTACTATTGTATGGTTTCCTGGTAAGAAAGGCAAACTATCACTTGGCAGCAAACGGGATATTCTGTTGAATTCAAAATTTAAATATGAGGAAACTATACGACATCACAGAAAGTAAAAAGGCATAGTCAAGAATAAATTTAGAAAGCAGTATAACGATTAATTTTATCTTCAGCAGCATGATTGATAACATATTCTGTCATAATATTTTAATCAAAAAGCAATCAGAAGTATTAGACTGGATTGCCATCGTTTTTTGGTACATTTTAACGTTCAGGACACCAGAATTTAGTTATTTTCCTGTTTAATCTGCAATCTTGTTTAATCCTATTAAGTAAATAGCAACATTTTCCATAGAAAAGTACATTAGTACTCCACAGCAAACTCTTTATTAATTATTTCTAACTTGATTAGCTTATTCGTTTCATTAACTGCAGGGCAACTCCATTTTAAAAGCATCAATTGCTGCATAAAGCAGTATGTAAAGATTCAAAATATATTATTACCTTGTTTCGTTGCACTTTTATGAAGAACATAGACTCTATTTCTATAAAACACAATAGCATTTTGAAGTTTTTCAGAAACAGTATTTATATGCTTATTTTTTGGTTCCGTAACCGACGTATCTTCAGAGATACGTCCGTTACGGAGAAAATAATATTATTTAAATCTTTTTTCTTGAAATCTTCAAAATTTAACTGCATTATATAGAAGTAAAACCATTTAATTCATAAAGTTCGAGAAATAAAACAAGGATTCAACATATTTTTAGTCTTTGCAAGTTGTTTCGTGAAAAACTGATACGTCAGTTTCCGTGGAACTGCTCGGCAGCGTTTTTACTGAACTTCAATGGAACGGAAAGGCTTATATATATGCAAAGAATATGTGTGCAGAAAAAAATATAAGTTCTTAATTTAAGCATGTATTTAATCGTTAAGGATAAACAACCTTTGCACTATTATTTCAATTGTTTTCTCCTCTTTTCAGCCGAAGAAGAAGAAGAGGAAGTAGGTAAACCCGTTTTCATCGGAAAGCCCCTCATCAAACAAAGCCCCGATTTCAACAGCATCATATTCGAATGTCAGCTGACGGCCGATCCCAAGCCCACGCTGCAATGGTAAAATTCATATAACATTTTACTCAATTGATTAAACAATTATTATTTTGGGAGAAGAGAATAATAACTTTTTTCTTGATAGTTATTTTTTAACGCGTTTTTATTAACTTATCTTCTGTGTATTTATGTATGTAATAAAATCTTACAACTCAATTTTCACCCATTTCTTATGATCGGATTTTTTTGAAATTTAGTATGCGATCTCAGCCCTAATGGCAATGCAATATTCTATAATCTAATTAGTTTATTAACCATTAACTATTAGGTTATTCCAATTTTAATCAGCAGTTGTGTATAAATCATGTAGTATAATGACGAAAAAAATGCTCTCACAAATGAGTATTATGTGTCGGTGAAAAGCCTGAGTTTTTTTTTTTTGGCATCAGACGAAATTTTTTTGAATGCACCTTGGTAATTAGAATGAATTACTATTGATTATAACTGATTTCACTTTTAGTGAAAGCGTTTTCGCTTTGGAAATTTCCCAAAATTATCTTGTTGCAACATTTGATAATGGAGATATCAATCAAGAAGGTAAAATTGCTTACCACAAAACACAATACATGTATAAAATATTATTTTAGCTGCTGACAAAACATTTGAAGCACGGGTGCATTCAGGCAAAAAAATCACTATGAACTCTAAATGCGTGTCCTACGGAGCAACAAATGACGCAATGCAAAAAAAAGAAATTAAGCCCGTCCAGTGGTAGCTCGATCGGTAAGGCGTCGGACTCATGACCGGAGGGTCCCGGGTTCGATCGCAACCGATCAAAGATCCACCAACGTTACTGATTGTGGCTGGGCGACGTTAAATAAAGGTCGATGTCACAAAGTCCTCCAAGTGAAACGATACCTCTGGGGGTACTGGACAAGGGGTTTGCTCGGACCTTGGGCTGGATCAAAAAGAACTGAATGCTCTTCGGAGCCCCATCCCGGTTAAACCACGAGTTGTGGCAGGTACGGGGGACACTGGAGTGTGTGAAGTCACGACCCTTTACAGGATAGTTTTAGAATATTCTCTGTTCATTTCAAACTTTTCTAAAATACTGCAGCAAACTAAAATGCTATACAGTTCAGGAACAAATTGGAAACTCATTTTAATCCACTTGATACAGAATTTCAGTAATTTAAAATTAATCCCAAATTGTTTTCAAGAATAAAAGTTATAACAAAAGTAGAGCAGCTGTTGAAATCAAAACTAGTTGAATCTTTGAAGCTGATTCTTAACTGTCGTTTGTGTGGTTGTTGAATTAAATTGTTCTATATTTGTAATTTTATGAATTAAGGAATGGTTTGTTTGTGTAATCAGTCGATGTCGTCTTCAAATAGGCTCTCCGGATGTTGTTGTTATCTTGTGCAAGTTACGCTGGCAATTTGGGGTGCGCTGCTTCGCTATTCTAACTGTGTACCATAATTTGGTGGGAATTGCACAACACAGACATGCCATAAGGACTCGTTTATAGAGTGGCAACCATTTACAGCACAACAACACATTCATACAAAAGAGAAGAAGTATAGGAAAGAAAAAGTACATTCATGCTCGAGCCGGGGTTCGAACCTAGAACCTAATCATTTGCAGTTAGACTTCTCTGACCACTAGACAAAAATGACGAGAAGGCTTCCCAGTTAACACAGGCGATTGATTCTATGATTGCTGATGGAAATGGTTAGAGTACTCAAACATTTTTAGATACGAGCTTCTGACCGGTTACTTTTTAAAGAACGTTTCTGGTTAGTGTTAGGTAGAGCCGCTATATAGACCGTATATATAGGGGCCTTAGTGTTAGGTAAAACTGAATTAAACGGTAGGTCTAGTCGAACGCGACCTAAAGTGTTCGTGAACATTTTCCTTAGAAAAGGGGGCTACGCTGAACTAGAAGTAGAGTATTCTCCTCGTAAGCAAGTGGTCTCGGGATCGAATACCATCTTTGCTATGGATGTTATTTCAACCTCTCTGTGCCGTAAATCTGTCCTCTGTTTGTCAGGAGGTAAGGCGCATAGTACGCAATCCTCATGTACGTCCAAGCTGATGGCTTCTGAATAAAAATCTGGTATGGACCCTACACTACTTCCTTTTACGTGTAAATTTTTTAATAGTTGCCTTAAGTGTTAAAAAAAGTGCTTGGACTGAGCAAGGTAACAATTCAAATATTTACTCCCCTAATCTGCCACGAAACAATGCAAAAAATATTTTACAATGGTTAATTTTCTAAATATTGCTGATTTTAATATCATTCAGTGAATTTTTCGCAAAATATCGCCAATAGCGCTAAGTAGAACTCAAATTCAAAAAATATTTTTTTCACCAAATTTGTCGCCAACTTGGCGATATCTCGCCAAGTTGGCGTCAAACACTTGGCGACCAAAAGCTTGGCGACATATCGCCAAGTGGTCGCGCCAATTCATATCACTTGAGTCTGCATTGAAATTAACACTAATTTACCCCCAAAAAGGGGTAAAACACCCCCTTGGGAACATTCGAATACAACCACAAGGGGAGGTGCACAACTAGACCATCCTCCGAGCCTACATACCAAGCAAGAAGCTTCTACGGCATATGGTTTTTGAGTTATGCGAGGCACATACATACATACGCACATACATCCGCACATACGTATATACAGACGTCACGAGAAAACTCGTCGTAATTACCTCGGGGTTGGTTGAAAAGGATTTTTCGGCTGCTTATATGTTCGTGGGTACATATGCACGTGCTGACAGGTCGAAAAAACTACTGAACATTCATTTGGGGGTGAGCGAAATCAAAATTTAGACTCAAATTTGAGTGATTTTTTTTTCGCGATCACAATACTTCCTTTACTACGTAAAAGGAAGTAAAAAAGATAAATAAATAAAGTATTTTCCTTCACAATAACGATTGATTGCTCAAAAGATGAAAACTTTCCAAGGAATGAACCACATTATTTCCTCTCAGGTTTCACAACGGCAAGGCCATAAACGATGGCGGACGGTACAAATCCCTCATCAAGCCCTCTTCATCAGGATTCGTGGTCACCCTCGAAGTTGCCCAAGTGGGTGCCGCAGATGGCGGAGAATACAAAGTTACTGCTAAGAATTCCATAGGAGAAGGATCTGCAACGATCAATCTCAATTTTGAAGGTAAGCAAAGGGTAATTTGAATGATGATGTGTCTCGCGATAACTCAATCCTTGTTCTTAATTATTTGTATACACGGGTGTGCAATTTACATATATGGGACAAAGATTGAAGAATGTAAAATAAATGTTAATTCTTCTATTTACTTTGAAGGAATTCTTAGATGTTTAGCTACTTTCTTGACTCCGTTAAGTGATACTAATGTTAAGAGAATCATTAAGTGAATTTTCTCGGATTAAGCTCCATAATGAAAATAAAATTTAATGAAAAATCATTTCAGAACAGATCAATAGTTGACCTATGCTAGAAAAAAAAGCTTCGAACCAAATGAATCAATGGATTTCAATTGCGACAAGTTGACTTCACATCATTTTGGATCCCTTGAGCCAAAATCCCCAATTCCAGCAGAGTACTGGAATTGTAGTCAAGGAATTTCTTTTTACACTAGGTCACAGCAGCAATCATGTTCCTCCGGAAAAATATGTATACAGGGTGAGTTCGATCGAATCTGCCATACGAAAAGGGGTGATAGAAGAGCCCAAGTGGAGTATAGAACCACCCATTAGCGGTGTCAATTCGTAACCGTAACCGAGTTATGGTATATATAAGGAAAATTCGCAAAAAAACAAAATTCTGAGAAAAAGACCAATTTCTGAAGTTCCTGTTGGGTCTACGCACAAAATAAGCACATATTTCGAAAGAGCAGAAAAAATCCTTTAAAATGACATCTTTTTCATCAGGATAGTCGCACTTTATAGCGAGTTACAAGCTTTCAAACACTGGAAACACACAAAAATGAAATTTCATCAAACTTTTCAGTCAAAAATTTCAGAAACAACCGTATGAGCTACAACCGGTCAAATGCACCAAAAACTTTCCCATTTCACTAGCTTTCAGATGATACAACAGAAAATCATATTGGGCTTCAAGTTCAGGAGATATTCCGGCTTTTGTTTGAAACAGTATGGAAATCGTCCTTTGTCAGAATATGGAAACCAGCAAAGAGTCAGACTTTTATGTTCTAAATTTTCTATTTCATGTAAGTGTACTGGTTTATTTATTCAAGAAAAGGAAAATTTTATAACTAAATATTAAATTGTAACACTTTATTAAGTTAATAATCACAACAGAAGATAACAACACGTAGAAACAAAGAAAGCATTACTTTAACGCGCTTTTCACAAAGTAAAATTCAAAATTAAATGAGTTACACTAACATCTATGAGTACATTTACATGTAAACAATCCTCAACATTTCCCAGAGCTACTGAAATTATCATCTCCCACACCGGATAGATGCCCTTGGCCTTTTAAGAGCAAAAACTACCGTCGCTCTCAATGAAATTTCATTTCTCACTTTTGCAACTGCTCCATCAAGCCAAATGCGCAAGTCCTGCAAACTGGTTGCATCTGAGCAGTAAACTGCTTGTTTCAAGAATCTCCAAACAAAGAAGTTCACTGGCGTCAGGTCTGGTGATCTAGGTGGCCAAGGAATAGGACCCAAATGACAGGATGAATGGACTCTATGAAATGAAATTTCATAGAGAGCGACTGTAGTTCTCGCTCTTAAAAGGCCAAGGGCATCTATCCGGTGTGGGGGATGATAATTCCAGTAGCTCTGGGAAATGTTGAGGATTGTTTACATGTAAATGTACTCATAGATGTTAGTGTAACTCATTTAATTTTGAATTTTTCTTTGTGAAAAGCGCGTTAAAGTAATGCTTTCTTTGTTTCTACGTGTTGTTATCTTCTGTTGTGATTATTAACTTAAATAACTTAATAAAGTGTTACAATTTAATATTTAGTTATAAAATTTTCCTTTTCTTGAATAAATAAACCAGTACACTTACATGAAATAGAAAATTTAGAACATAAAAGTCTGACTCTTTGCTGGTTTCCATATTCTGACAAAGGACGATTTCCATACTGTTTCAAACAAAAGCCGGAATATCTGCTGAACTTGAAGCCCAATATGATTTTCTGTTGTATCATCTGAAAGCTAGTGAAATGGGAAAGTTTTTGGTGCATTTGACCGGTTGTAGCTCATACGGTTGTTTCTGAAATTTTTGTTTGAAAAGTTTGATGAAATTTCATTTTTGTGTGTTTCCAGTGTTTGAAAGCTTGTAACTCGCTATAAAGTGCGACTATCCTGATGAAAAAGATGTCATTTTAAAGGATTTTTTCTGCTCTTTCGAAATATGTGCTTATTTTGTGCGTAGACCCAACAGGAACTTCAGAAATTGGTCTTTTTCTCAGAATTTTGTTTTTTTGCGAATTTTCCTTATATATACCATAACTCGGTTACGGTTACGAATTGACACCGCTAATGGGTGGTTCTATACTCCACTTGGGCTCTTCTATCACCCCTTTCCGTATGGCAGATTCGATCGAACTCACCCTGTATAGGCTTCTAAGCAGTAATATACCTATTTTTGTCGTTGATTTACCCTGGCAGCCAGGCCCGTCATTTCAAGTTTTTCCAGGGTGTCAAAGGGTGCAAACACAATGCAATTTCATCGGGAAAACAACAAAAACCACGCCCCTAATGTGAAAATACATAGATTTCTCAAAGCCAGAGAGGGGAAATTGACCCTCCCTCGGGGCGGGGGGCCTGCTGGCAGCGTAAATATGAGATGATAGTAGGATCCTCGTCATCTAAACAATGCTATCAAAGTAGCTTGAGAACAACTATTGAGTCTTTTTGGGAGGAAAACCAAAAGGATGGGGAAGTAGGGAGAGAGATTCAAAACGATTCTTCACGAATTCGAAATTGCAAAACCCCAGGCTTTCACAAATATCGCTACTATTAACAACTTAACCTTTGTAATATTGTTGTAACATTCATTTTGAAAACATCCCTTGTAGCTGAATTTTCTTTGCTATAGTGGTTAATGTACAATTATCTTTGTGTCGGCATAACGTTTCTGTCATGTTTTCCGATTTTGAATTTACAAATGAGTCAGTTTTCACAAATTAAATGCATTTTTCACTAAAATTAATTGCATTTTTACAAAAATTTCTTTCGAATTTCGACGAAACCGAATTCTGAAAAACCAAGAAGCAGTGCGTATCTCTATGTGTGGGGAGGGGGGGGGGGTGATGAAAACCCACTCCAAAAGTCTTGGTTTTCAATCAATATTGCCTTTCGGAATATGCTGATATTGTAACATGTTAAACCTCTACTACCGCCTCACACAGGAAAAAATTCCAACTGCACGTCGTATACTATAGGAGGTGTTTACCGTTGGGACAAACCTTATCTAGCAGCACTGCGAAGGTTTCATATTCTAATCACAGCATTACGACAGTGCCTGGTTAGGCTTGCCCCAACTTCTCAACTACAGGCCGATCTCTGCAGTGGCAACATGGCCCAAAGTTGAAGATAAAATGAAGAACATCTAAAAACTACCGAAGTAAAAAAATTCAAACGAGCAAATTCATTTGTTCCAGGTTCTCTTTCCCACTTCGCAAATGAGCTGCATTCCTGAACAAACTCGGCATAAATTAAACAAATGGAATGCCTGTCGTGGAGAGGGGACATACAGTCCTCACGACCTGTCCTCTGGGTCACGTGAGGCTCTGGCTGGGAGAGAGGTCATCGCGAATCACGAGGGTAAAAAGGGATACCGTTGCATCTCGAGAGCGATCCGAACCAGTCCGGGATCTTTTTGCTTTTGTGAAGATTTTCTATCTTAATTTGATTCTGTCGTCGTTTGTCAGTGACGGACTCTGGGAAACGGGTCGACGTGGTGGAATTTCTAGGAATTATGTGTTGAGTATTCAAGGCGAGGGGTAGAAGAATGAGGGAGGGTTTTATTTCATCAAATTTCCAAATTATTTATTCTTTCAATTTGGTATCACACGAATTGTAATTAATTCGGAAACTTAATTTGGTTTTTTTTTTTTACTAACTGGATCGGTTATTTAGAAAAGGTACAATCTCTGTTTTGTTCTCAAACGTCTCTTTTGAAAAGAGAGCCACTTTCAGTGTTAATTGATTATTTTTCATGATATAATACATTAAAAATATTTTTAATTCAATACACTATTATTGCAATTACCAAGTTCTCATAACTCATTTTTTTCCCTCTTTAAGAGACACTTATTTTTCAAAATAAACCATTTATCATAGTTTCAGGATATTAGTACGGTCTATCAACAGCACTAGCCAGAAATAAACTTAAACCTTGTTGGCTTCTGAGGGACTCATTTAAGAGGAATAACCTCGGCCCTGAAGTGCTGCCCTGTGAACGTTGAATAAAAGCGGTTAAAGCCCGTTTTGGAGAACTAAATGTGAAATAAAATGTCACTCACACATGATTTCATTTCATTTCACACCTCCAGGGTCCCCCGTACCTACCACAGTTTCGTGGTTTAACCGGGATAGGGCCCTGAAGGGCGCTCT
The DNA here is from genome assembly GCA_038373865.1 of Uloborus plumipes. NCBI lineage: Eukaryota > Metazoa > Arthropoda > Arachnida > Araneae > Uloboridae > Uloborus > Uloborus plumipes. Next base: position 63,598 of record JAXGGA010001640.1, on the reverse strand, counting down.
GTTCTTAATTTTGAACCAGAATCTAGGGTCGAGCAAACCCTAGGCCCAGCACCCCCAGAGGTATCGTTTCACTTGGAGGACTTTGTGACCACGACATTTTTAACGCCTCCCAGCCACCATTAATCAAGGCGGTGGATCTTTGATCGGCTGGGATCGAACCCGGGTCCCTCCGGACACGAGTCCGATGCCTTACCGATCGGGACACCACGGCCCCACTCACACATGATTACATGGTTACTTAGTACAGTAGAAGTTACTTCTTTAGTGGAGGACATAAATTAAGTGCGTACACTCCTAATGCGTAATGTAGCGAGACTTTCACTCTCTCTCTCTCTAACGAGCTAGTTTACCAAATAATTATTTAGCCTCATCAAAGGTGTTAATCCCAACTGCACTCATCTCATACAATAACAGACCCTCAACCAGCTTGAACAGTCTCTTGTTGACATGAAGGGTCCATGGATCCATGGTTGCACAAGGCACCTTTAAGGGGAAACGTTGTAGCACCATCGGCAGTTCCCCGAGGGTTGCCACTTGACTCCCTTATGGCACCCTTGAAAGTGCCATTTGGCTCCATGTAGCACCCTATGGGTGTCTTATGGAGCGTCATGAGTGACCTATAGCACCCGAAAGAGCCAAATGGCACTTTCAAGGGTGCCATAGGGAGGCAAGCATTACCCCTCAGGGGGTGCCGCTGGTGCTACAACTTTTCACCCTTAAAGGGGCCTTGTGCAACCTGTAGTTTTAACAGTGTATATATATATATGTACACACACAGTCCAGTCACATTAATGTGACCACCACGTACTTTTGACATCGACGTTAAGTAACCAATCACAGAAGGCACTTAGTAGCACAGTGCAGTTGAGGGTATATAAAGGGTGTGTGAGGGATTTGGAAAACGTTTCTGTCATTGTCGTAATGCAAAAACAAAGCGATTTATCTGACGTACAAAAGGGTATGATCATTGGCTTTCGGGCCATGGGTGCAAGCACTTCCAAAATGGCGGAGTTTTTGAGCTGTTTGCTTGCCGTCGTAGTGAAAGTGTACCGTGCATGGCAAAATGATACTGTTCAAAATCAGTGACATGAAAAAGTTGGTGTATCAGCAGCCATAGATGACAGAGGCAAACGACGGCTGCGGAGATGCATTTGGGTCAATAGACGGTCTACTGTTGAGCAACTGACTCCCCAGATGAACCAAGGACTATCAACATCGTCTCCCACACTACTGTTTAGCGGACCTTGCTGTGTCTGGGCTCCAGAAGCAGAAGACTGGTTTTATGTACCAATGCTTACTACTGTCCATCGACGACGAACCCTGGAATTTGCACGCCAGTACCACTGCTGGACATCCATTGAGTGTTGAGAGGTAGCATTTACTGATGAATCACGTTTTATGCTCCATCGACTGACGGATGCTGGCTTAAAAGGCGTGAAACCTCTGAAAGCAAACACCCTGCAACCATTGCCGGAACGGTCCAAGCTAGAGGCAGGAGCATTATGGTCTGGGGAATGTTTTCCTGGGGCTCTATGGGTTCACTCATCCTTATAGAAGGCACGATGGATCAATACAAGTACGCATCTGCCCTTGCGGTCCATGTCCACCCCTATATGGATATTGTTTTTCCTCAGGATAATGGCATCTACCAGCCGGACAATGCGAAGTGCCATGCAGCTGCCAGTGAACATGCGTGGTTCGAAGGTCACCAGGATGAGTTTACCGTTCTCCCCTGGTTTGCAAACTCACCTGACTTAAGCCCAATCAAGAATCTGTGGGACCATCTTGATTGGGTTGTTCGCACCATGGATCCTCACCCGCGTATCTAGCGGCGCAGCTGGACACGGCATTGAAGTTGGCATGGCTTAATATCCCAGCAAACACCTTCAGGTACCTAATTCCCGACTCTCTTCCTGCACGTCTTGCTGCAGTCCTTTCTGAGAAAGGTGGTTATTCTGGCTTTTGACTGGTGGCCACATTAATGTGACTGGACTGTGTGTATGTATATATATATATATATATATATATATATATATATATATATATATATATATATATATATATATATATATATATATATATATATAATAACCCATTCTATAGGGTAACTCTGCCTTAAAAAACAGCTCATTCCGAATCTGCGGTCTGCGCTTCAGTAATTTGTATAATCATCTCGGCCACAGGTTCGGGCACTAATGTATCTCTCCGCCGAGGGGCGTCGTCTCCGTCGTTAACCCTCGTGGGTGTGGCACGGCACACGGAGCGGACTTCAGGATCAAGGCCGGGAAATTGGGAACAGAAAGGGAGGAGTGTTCTCGTCTACATTAGCACCGATAAAAAGTTTTTCGCGGTATGTGTAACTAACTACAAGGCACGGGACCACGCTTTTCTTATTTTTTATATATAGGATGAGCTACTCTTGGTTAATGGCCACAATTTTCATTTAGCCTTTAGAATTTTTCTCCAATTTATTCTTTTCAATACGTTTTTATTATTTTCACATGTGGGTTTGTATGTATGCATGTAACTCTGAATAAAAGACAAAATTCACGTTCTTAACAAACATAAAATTAATATATATTTAACACTATTATTAATACCAAAGGATAAATTATATTACATGTTGATGTATTATAAGTTCATGTGAGTTTAGAAAGAGAGCGGATATTCAATAGTTTCGAAAATCAGATGGAAATCAGTTCAGTAAATCAGTATTCAGTATCATGAAATATAGTTTAAAAGCCTATTTTTTATTTTTTTTAAACTATAGTTTAAATTATTTTTTTAACAAATTTATCATTTTTTTTTTTTTTTTTTTAGATTTTCGAATTTTCATCTTATGAGGCTGTCCGTATTAATGTCATACTGTAATTCAACATATTTGACCGCCTCCTCCGCCTTTTGTCACAAAGTGTTACTTTTCACTTGACCCCTCTCCTCCTCTTGTCACATGACACGCTATTTTTCATACCCATGTTGTTACTTAACAAATGCATGATGCCACACGAAATAGTAGTTCCTCCCCCTTGTTTAAAATTGTCATAATTTCCTGAACTCCCCAAACCTATCAACATATGACATCATTTGCGAACCCATAAAACTTTTCTTTCTGTTAGTCACCAACCGGCCACCTTGTCTACACAGTTACAGGATGCAAGTGGGGTGCACTCTTTCAGGTTGGCAACTTTAAGGGTGAAAAGTTGTAGCACCAGAAGCACCCCCTGAAGGATACCACTTGAATCCATACGGAACCTTCAAGGATACCATAGGAAGTCAAGTGCCACCCTTCAAAAATGCCGCTGGTGCTACATGCAACCTGTAGTTTTAACAGTGTAGTGGTCAGAGAAGCCTGCGGATGGGGAGGTTTCAGGGTTCGAATACCGGCTCGGGTTTGGATGTACTTTCTCTGTGAATGGGCTGTTGTGATCCTTGAATGTGTTGCTGTACTCTGAATGGTTGGTTACCTTGCCTATAAGCGGGCCTCTATGGCATGGGTGTACTGTGGCAGTCGGACGTCACACCAAATGATGGTACAGTGGGGAAAGTGAAGCAACGCACATCCAAATTTCTAGACTGACTGAGTACCGTAAATCAGGGTTACTTGGACCCTAGGGGGTTACTTGAGCCCACTACAATAAAATGATAAAATCTAGGTTTGGTATCTACTAGTTGAAGACTTGCACGTAGTTCCTCGTTTCTCCACTAGGGAGAAGCCCTCTGCAGTCTCTAACGCTAGTACCAAACCCAGATTTTATCATTTTACTGTGGGCTCAAGTAGCCCTCTTCTGGGTCCAAGTAACACTGATTTACGGTGGTTAGTCAATAATTAAATTTGAAATGCGTTTGAGCCATTCCACATAGAAGCAGACATTTTGTACTGAACAATACACCTCTGTACTTATTTCAAAACGTATAATCAGAAAAAAATGTTTGCTTCAGAAATCACGAACATGTCTGTTATTCTTTAAGAAACATTTTTGTTTAGTTCCTTTTTAAATAATTATGACAAAATAAAATATAGAACTCTTACTTACAGGACAAAATATCTGATTTTTTGTAGAATGGCATATTTTTTTCTTGAAACTAATAATAAAAAAGTAATTAATAGGAAAGCAGAGTATGTATTTGGAGAATAGAACAATAGATCCGGGGAATATTTTTCGACAATTGAAAAATCTAAAACGGACGAGATAGGTAAATTTCATTTCAAAAATGACAATTCAAACAGATAACAGAAAAAAATACTTTGCGAATAAACAAATCACACAGGTCCGATCATTTTCCTAAGTCCACAAATTTTTGATTTTTTTTCTCTAAGACTCTAAGTAATTTTTACACATGTACAACATGTAGGGGGAATTTAGTCAATTGTCTCGCACGTGAAGACGGAATCGCCCGTTTATTAATTACCCATTGTCTCAAACGATGTCATCTCGAAAATAATTAGTGATATTCATTTGAGCTACGTCTTTGTAAATCTAGGTCATCCTTACTTATAGAATGTGAACCTTCACCAGACCCAGCGCCATTTCTATTCTCACAAAGCGTTGTTGTTTATATTCGAGTCACTATAAAAACGAGGCTGGAATAAACACCGTTTAATCCACTTCCTAAAATTTTACTCCACTTACGGAGCATTCCAAAACTGCTTACAAAGAGCAGGGTTCTAACCTCTTTGCAGCATTCATTCGCAGGAACAGGTCGCAAACGAGATAAGGTAGAAAAGAAGAAACAAAAATTCTAGAGGTTACATTTCTGAAGTTACCCGCTGCTAGAAGAAATATTAACAATTTCTTGAAAGAAAATAGCTCGGGAAAGAATGAATTACAGAAAAGAAAAAAGGACACTCGAATGAAAATACGCATTTCCGTTTATTACGCATATTTTCATTTATTTTTTTCTCATCTGCTGTATTAATTTTTCAATGTTTATTTACTATTTGTTAACTCATAGGTGGGTTGTGAGTTCTATTGTTGTTAAAAACATAAAAGAGACTTTTTTGCATCTGTATAAATCGCAGATAAGTTTTCAAGAATATTCCAACAAAATAAGCGCATTGACTTCAATTTATTTTGCTATATTATTACGCATTTATGTTAATGTACAGTATATCATCTCAGCTCGTGGGTAGGATTGACGTATTTTCCTTCAGCTGAATTTCTATGAGTTTGAAATATAAATTCATTGCAAGAATCTGTTTTAATGCAGGAAAGTTGTTGCATTAAAATCAGAAAAGAAAACGCTTATTTTAAGATAATAAGTCTCAGTATCATCAATATTATTCCTCGCGGGGTTTTTTCGGGGGAGGGAGAGAGGAGCAGAAGGTTATGCCATAACTTCATTAATACTTTATCAAATTTCATAATTAAGGCATTATTTTAAAGATTGTTCACCCACTTTCAGCAAAATATAAGAAAAAATTCGCATTTTGAGGTTTTTTTTTTTAATGTTATTCTTATAAACCAGATTTTTAAAGCGCCACTGTCGAACTCGAATACCTCCCAATTTTTTTTTACTCTCTCTCTCTCTCTCTTTTTTATTTCTAATATAAAATACGCTTAAGAATTTCGGCCCATGCTGAATTTTGAAATATTTCACCTATTACTGGTCCTTTTTTCCCTCCGATATTTTTCGTCTCGTTTAATTTTTTCCACTATTGCTTCTGAATCTCTTTTAAATGAAGACAACCTGGCAACCTCGCTTTAAGCATTCTTCTTCCAAGTAAGTTTTAAAACAAAAGATGGCATTAGATCAGATAAGAACTTCCAAAAGGTTTGTCGCTTCACTTCCTCCCAATTAATTTCGGCGCCAGATCCCCAAACAAAGTGAGCAAACAGCAGTTTTCTCACATGTTCGGTGCCCCGTCATTTTGTGAACTTTTTGTCTTGGGAGGTGAACTTTTGTTTCTCTCAAACAATGGAGGGCAAAAGAGGTAAAAGAAAAAATGCAGTGAAGTGGAGTATGGTAATTCCGATTATTGTTTATCGCAGTTATAGGTTAGGTTGTACATGTCGCTCTTTAATTAGAACTGTGGTGCAAGATGTTTTGAAAACTATAACTTTTTTTATGAAATTACTTGCACTGTTAACAGTTTCAAGCTAGGTTGAGCAATATGTTTTGTAGCTTGTTGCCTTTGTAATAGGGAAAAGGTGTTCTGTATTTTTTAACTGGTCTTATTACACTTGAGCTAATTAATTGGGTGTAACATGGGCAGGATGAATATGCAACTCATGTATTCTATTGCTTACCATAAAACGAAAAGTTTTAATTACAAATTAAATCACTTCCATCTAGTAAAACAGCAGAATAAGAAATATTCTTAAGATCAAGATGAACTTTTTTTCTTTTCTTTAAATAATAATTGGCTGTATTGACGCTTATTCTATCAATTGGAGCTGAAAAATTGTTACAGGAGCAATGACAATTTAAACTTAAAACCGCCGTATGACAATTTTAGAATCTGTAACTTTATATTTGTTTTCATATACAGCTATTGTATACTCAAAAATAAGTTTACCATTGTGAGAAAACAAAAACTAACAAGTTAAAGTTGAAAACCCAAATGGAAAGTAAATAATGAATTTACGTTTTTCTGAATTACTGTGGCAACATCTTTTTGACGGCAAGAAAAATGTGAGCCTTAACTCTTTTCTTTGGAAATATTATTGCAAAATTATATTCAATTCTCATTGTCCAAACAAGCATGTGTTTTCATTACGGTCTAATGCTACTAAGCGTAAACAAAAAGTAGAAATACATGTATAATGTAGTGTAAGACACATAGTAAACATTATCGGCATTTATAATTAACTTCATGAAGAAAAAAAAATCAAAATTATTTTTGTTTATCATGCATGACTAATGTCTTAATCCAAAATGTCAAAGCATAATTTTCGATCATCATACTGTCTTATTTTCTTAGGTAAAACCTTCCGCGTATTTACGCATGCGTCAGGTCTTCTCTGATCTTTCCAAAATAGGGGTGTTAGGTAAGATAACAATAAGGGGAAGAATAGTAAAAAGCATTTTGAATCGAATCAAACAACATGGGACGATGCTAATTTCAAACACAAGTATAGTTGAAAATGCAAGTTTTAAATTGAGAACTTCGGAAAGCTATCACCCACAACCCATGTACCCTTTTTTAAGTGGAACTTTTCGCGAGTGCCAGGCGCGGGCTTTATGGACAGGCAGTAGCAAGCATTCTTATTCAAAATATCTACGCTAAGTTCGCAGTACTCTGATGTCTAAGTTACGTCAAGAAAATGTGATGTAATAAGCGGTGTTCATTGCTAAATGATAACAAATTTCTTACCATAGTTTGAATCATTATTGCTTATAGAAGCTGTAGCTCATTTACTGAATCCCCGCCACACTTCGAAGGTTATGACTTTTTGAGTTAATACAACAGGAATTTTCCTGTGCAACTGAACAATGTACTATCAGTGTTTGTTTTTACATTATTATGCTCCACTGTTGTTTTAAGTTCTGATCATTCGGGATAGTTACGTACAATTAGGTTGAGCTTTTCTGAAAATACCTACACGAACGTGATACGTTAGGACATTTTATGAAATAAAATGAATGAAGTTATTGTACAAATTACTGGAGACAAAGTTAATGCGAGAACTGAGACAGTGCATGTTAATATCCAGTAACAATACCCCTTCGCCGTGAAGGTGAGATGAGATAAAATTTTCCTTTACAATTGCATAGATTTGTAGTCACGAACCACACTATGTCTGAAGTTGCCAGAATAATAGTTATCAGATTAAATTCGATTGCACAGTGATCATGGTAACACGTACGACTATTAGGCGAAGCATGTAGAACAAGTATTGGAAAAATTATTTATGAAAGAAAATTTTAAGCTATCCTGCTTTTTATATATTTATGACTATGACAGAGCTCAGTAAAAAGTAAAAGTAAGTGATTTTTTCCGATTGAAAATCGTACAAAATGTTGAGCGAATTATCGTTTAGCAAAAACAGTGACAAGCTCAAGAATTACAGTCATAGAAGCTACGAAGTAGTTCCAAAGATTTAAGCTACCAGGTGTGTTTACTAAATTCCAAGACTGGGGCTAATACAACGGAATGCACAATGAAAAACAAACATACCTGGAATAATCCTCAAAATAGCCACCTTCGACAATCACACATTTTTGTTTATGGCGGCACTGATTTTATAAACGCGCTTCGTCGTCTTCTTGACGATATGCTTCGAAGTTGAGCGGTTACGTTCTCTGTATCCTCTGTGTCCTGAAATCGATGCCCTTTCGGAGCAGCCTTAAGTTTTAGAATGTGTTTATTAATTTCCAAAACTGTACGCGTAGTGAACAAGTTAAAATGTGTACAAACGTGTACAGGAATGTATAAGAATGTGGAAATGTGTATGAACTCTGAGGTGGCATCTATTTCATGACATAAAGAAAAAAGTAACCGCTCAACTTTGAAGCATATCTCTAGAGGACTACGAAACTTGTTTCCAGATGTAATGTCGCGGTGAACAATGATGTGTAAGCTCCCGGGATGTCTATTTTGAAGACTATTACACGTATGTTTGTTTTTAATCATTCATTCCGTTGTATTTGCTCAAGTCCTGGAATTTAATAGACTTGCCTTACATTTTTAATACATTTTTTGTTAGAAAATAATTTTTTTGGTGAAGTTAACACATGGATATAATATTGTCTGAGTTGATGCAAAAATCACAAAATCGAGAACTTCAATTCTGAGACGTTGCAAATTTGAACTTTCAAATCGCTATGAAAATACGAACATCATCTTAGACTCCTTACTCTTACAGAAAGTTTATTCATGTAGTTTTTCAAATGTGTAATTGGTTTACACCATGATAGAAGAGCTAGATAACCATGATAGAAGAGCTAGATAACTGAGAAATTCGATTCAATGCAGTGATTTATCCAATTTTTGCTGATGAATATTGACTTTTGCCGGAACGCCGACGATATGATAAACTATTATCAGGATTAAGAAGTTAAAAAAAATGCTTTTATGCACAGAAAACTAAAAGAAAATACAACAGTGTTAAACTGATCAAATTTCCAGAGAACTGTAGCCACATGTAACCACAAGGTACCCACCTTTTCGGTTTGTGGAAAGTACCTTGAAATCCCGAAACATTTGTCTGTAAATTTGTGCGACTAAACGTTGTAATACTTCTTTTTTTTTTTTTTTTTTAACTCGGGATTTTTGAATAAAAATACTATCCGCAATAAAATGCATACCACTACTTAAGAAGAAAAAAAACGTTAAAAAATGTAGACATGAGTTTCTGAGTTAAAAGAAATTAAAAATGTAAAGATATCAAACAAAAGCTGTCATAGCTTTTATCTCAATTAATAAACTTAAAATTTGTCGGATGTTTTTACATTCGCAAATTCACATTTTTTAGGGTTGAAAAAAGGATCCTGTTTCCTCAAAGCATGTGTTAGAAATTTTTGTACAAAGTTGGGATTTCTTTATGCCGTGGATAATATTTTTAACGACAGTATTAAGGTTACGGAATTTGAAAAAAATAAAGGAAATAAATAAATAACACTACATCATTGAAAATAACAATGAGTTAAATGGAACACAAAGCACCACTACTACCGGAGACAAAAATTTTCTAAAAATTAACCCCAGCGTGCAGACGATAGTAAAAACAATGCATATTCGGTATATTTTAAATCAAACGACAACATAAATCATCTTACAGAATCAGAATTAGCAAACAATGCATTCCTATCATTTGGAATAAGTTGTGTTATGGTTATAAAAACATTTTTAAAAAAACATAAAGATAGAAAACATTAAAAAAAAAAAAAAAAACTTCAGCGCTCGGAAACGACTTCATATTACTTGGAATGCCGACGATACTATCGCAAATGCAAAATGCTAAGATCTAATTTATTGGTCATGGTATTATTGAACAATAGAGTTAATTAGTGTTGTAATTAAATAACAAGTTTTTCCTCTATGAAAATATCAGATACGATTGCTAAAGCTGCCTGCTTCCTTGTTTAACATTCTTCTTAGCGAAAAAAACAATATTGCCGATATTTTTTACATAAATGTGACAGTGAAAGGAAATGCGAGGAAATATCGGAGCTACCCGGTTATAATTAGCAAAACATGAAAAAAAGGAATTACTTTCTCTTTTTTTTTCCTCCGATAGAAATTTTCAGAGTAGTACTTGGTTCTATGTGTATTTAAAATAATACGTGAAATTAAAAAAAAAAGTAATAAAGATTATACTGTACAGTTGCAGGAACAACTGCATACATTCGAAGCTCTTAGTAAAGCTCTTAGCTTAGCCCTTCAAACTTTCCCCCACTGAATTAGATAAAATTTTTATTTTACCTATTTCTCTCTGATTTAAATAGGAGAGTTTTGTTTCTGAGTGTTGTCTGAGTGAGTTTTGTTTCAGAGGGTGTAGAATTTTTAAAAAAACTTTCCCAAGCAGAAACTAAGGAACAAAGGACCCCCCAAACGAAAAGGAATTCCCCTAACCTCAGAAGTTAATCGTATCCTGCATGAATTAACTGTAACAATTGATGCTATGATCAGCAATAAATCCATTTCATATTAGCATTTGTATTGAATTTATGGCTGTTAAAAAAGGAAAGCTACGATTTTTCAAACTATACACTTAGTGTTTATCACTAGAAAATAAAATATGATTTTAGACGAAATCCTCACTCGCCAAATGTACGAATCATTAAAGTGATCAGTTTATATTAAAAAAATGAATTAAGCTATATACAGTACTAGTCAAAAGTATTGCAAGTTCGAGAAAGCTGACATTTTCCCTCAAGGTAAGCCCTTTCTTTTTTCTGATTAAATTGATTTTCAGTACAAATGTAGCGAAAGAGTTTGTCAAAAAATATTAGTTGGATTGAAGGGGAAAAAAAACTCTTGTTCTCTGTCTTGAAAAAATGGTAGATTTGTGAAACTTGCAATACTTTTGGGCAGAAGTGTACATATCTAGGTTTACTGAAGATAAAAAGAAAGCGTGGGCATCCTACAGACTTTAAAATTAATTTCCATGCGTTAACAGTCTAAATTTGTCAAAAAAAAAAAAAAAACAAAAGTTCGCATTAAATTCAAAATAAATGCAACAGCTAAGTTTCTGTGAGGTCACGGATAAATTAAACCCTACTACAAAACATGGAAGAGCATGTCATCAAGACGCGTCCGGCTCTTAAAAAATCTCTACTAATAATAAAGTTGAAGGTGGGTGTCTTTCTTTTTGTCTGTCTGTCTGTCTGGAGTGTGAAATGTGATCCGCGTAGATGTGCACCACGTAGCGTTTTTTCGAAAATTATATTTCGTTCTTTTTCTATTCTAATTCTTAACTCATTTTTCATACAAATTTGCTAAAATGGGGAAGAAATATCTCATGCACATTTTCGAGTCTTATGTCATTCGAAAACTTAAAATTTTCTGCTAAAAATGATGTCAGTTCGAAGGTTCTACGAGCATTAGAAGAGCTGTAATAATTGTTTATAGAGTCCCGGAGTTCAAGGCTTGCCTTAAACAAGCCAAAGGATTTTAAGTGATTAAGCTCGAGAAAAAAAATTTGAAAATAAAGATGAAACTAATTATTTTATCTACGGAAATTAGCTTTTCATGTTACCATGGTTACGTTTTTATATATTTTATTTGTTTCGTTCTTTTGCTCTTAATGATTTTTAAAATGTATTTGTTTTTCCAGCAATATAATATGTTAAATAAAATATTTTAACTTTGAAAAAAATCTTCTGATTTATTTTCTCAGTTTTTAAAGAATTGAAACTCTGTAAGTTGTAAAAAATATCTTATAAATTGCGGTATTGTAACGTTCTCTCTAAAATGTTTCATTTCGAAAAATGTATTATTTTGTTTTTAAAGCTAGTAAAGAAAACTTCTTTCTTCTTTTAAACTTTGATAAGAATTCTGCTGGTTTCTGTAAGCAACAAAATTATTCTTATTTTCTCTTTTGACTTATTTTTATATCATACTTTTAAGCAATAAAAGGAAATTATAACTGAAATTGAGTGTTCTTTCTGCGATATCAATTTATTACCAAATGACCATTTAATTTTATATCGTGAGCAAAGCCGTGCGGGGACCGCTTGTAAATAAATAAAGAGAAACATCACTCAAGAAGCTGCAACAATCTACAGGATTTAACGTTACTCATGTTTACACATTCGGAACGTTTCATGCGTTACGTAACGTTGGAGAAGATCCGTCTTCTAAGTGTCGTGCTAGCAAGTAACAAGTGGCATGGAAAACGATTCATTTTTTCGGCGGCATATTTAAAATGAAATGGCGGAGACTCTTGAAAAAAGGAAGAAGTGTTTCCTCTCTTTCTATGCATGGATGTCTCTTATAATGACGATGCCCGTGTGGCGTGCACAGCTATTTTTGAATATGACGGCGGTCATTGCTTCTGTTGTCATTGTCAAATGAACGGAGAACAATATGGTGGTTAAGATATTTCGGCAGACACCTTGGAATTTTAATGTTTGGAATAGTTTTATTTCATAAGTACGAAGCCTAGGTTGTATTGCATTATAAAATTGATCAGTGTTTGGTCCCAAGTTTAAAAAAAAAAATCGTATTGGAATTATGTGTCAAAAAATAATAATCTTTAAAAAAGCAATTAATTTTTGTGACACTTATTGCATTGTTTTGTTTTTATTTCCTATTTTATTTGATGGTTATTTATTTACTTTTAGTGCAAATTTTGTGAAGAGATTGAGCTATTTGTTAAATTGAAAAGAAAAATATTTACTAATGCAGCTTTAAGATTTAAACAGCGCTAGGGCCTTCACAATAGTTGGTGTTGATGTACTGAAACTCCAAAAAATTTCTCGTTTTGTTTCCAAATGATTTTTTTCCAAAAATTTGCATTATAACTACAGTCTGTTCTCCCTAACAAAAGGAGAGAAAAGAGAGGGGGAAAAATCTACTTAGTTTGTCTTTCTCTTTAATTTTGTACCTTATTCTGCATTCCTCGTGCGTAGTTATTTATTTATTTTATTTACATTTATTTGTCATTCCAGTTAAGATAAGTCACTTAATTTTGATGCATGTGCTATGAACAATGTATGAAATACTTGTATTCTACAGAATGTTTGGCATTTTGATAAATGCTAGGGAGTTGCTTAGAATACTAGTGTAAACAGTCTATAGAAAATCCACATTGACAAATCGAGGACATACCTTTGCAGTCTAATATAATTGAGAGAATATTGATTAGCTGCGAGACTGTCGATGTTGTGATACGGGAAAGTAGCCTCGTTTAGCTCTGGACAAAGTTTAGTTTCTAAAAGCATGAAAAATCAATAATAAATTCTTTAGAGTTTGTTCAAGGTAGAATTTTATGTATTAATAATGTAGGTAATAAATTCTTTCCTAATTGAAGTGTAAAGATGCATTTTAAGAAGCATGTCTATCAGACAAAACTGGCCCATTAGTGAAGAAAATGTAACGAATCAGCTTAAAACCCGGAGTACATATTTTCGATAATCATTATATACAAATTATGCAATACATGTGTAGGTTATACAGGGTGTTCCGTAACAAATTGTACAAACTTTGAGGGCAGTTAGAGGGGATGATAACAAGCAAGAATCACCTAGGAACATAGGTTCGGAAACGATTAGTTGACGAGCTACATATTCACAAAGTTGTCAAATTGTGTCAGAATGGCTCGTTATTACGACGGTGTTTTATTATCATTTCGATGCATTTTTTTGAGCAACAGGCAGCAAAATTTTAACAACCGCTTTAACCTTTCTTAAAAATTAATATTGTTCAATGATACACAAGATTGGGATCATCCGAAATGTTTATTGGTCAAAGACATTACACGTTTAGTATAAATAATGTTAGAAAATGTCATAAATTATGTTCAAAGTTTCCACCATTGTTAGCGATACATGCGTTACACTGTCGGACCTTAGACTGGCGAACTCTCTCAAATACACCCGGTTACACTGTCGGACCATAGACTGGCGAACTCTCTCAAATACACCCGGATTTTCTTGGATATCTGCAGCAGCACAGGTGATTCTTGCAACTTGATCCATTTCTGAATCCACAGGAGTTGCGTACACAGCACTTTTCAAAGCACCCCAAAGAAAGAAGTCGAGACTGTTTAAACCAGGAGAGCGTGGTGGTCAGGGAACTGGTCCACTGCGACTAATCCTTTGGTGACCAAACACACGATTCAGATGTTCCCGAACATGTGTTCCATAATGGGGAAGTACCCCATCATGTTGAAACCACACATGGCGTCTGATATGTTGTGACACAGAGTTAAGTAATGTTGGTAGAACCTCTTGCAGAAAGATGAGATATTGTTGAGATCTCAGTAGAGATGGCAACAAATAAGGTCCAATTAAGACGTCACCAACCAAACCAGCCCAAACATTTACTGAAAAACGATGCTGAGCAGCTTGTAATCTTACGCCATGGGGATTCTCAAACCACAAAAGAGCATTGTGGGAGTTGAACATCCCATCTCGCGTAAAGTATGCTTCATCCGTCATTAAAACGCAGGATGAGAAATTTACATATTGGCTACTTTAATTGTGATACCAGTGTGCAAAACGTTCACAAATAGGATAATCTGCGGGGAGTAGTAACTGTACGCGTTGTAGATGACATGGATGTAAGCGTGCATGTCGCAAAGCACGATGAACAGACGTCGTAGATCCTCCAACAGCAGTAGCTATGGCTCGTACGCTGGTACTCGGATTTCTTCTAACGGTACGCAATACGTGTTCTTCCATTCTTAGACTATGACTATGTAGTGGCCTGCCGTGACCATATCTATGATTTCGTAAGGACCCATATTGACACAAATTGCGATGCAAATTATTGAACATTCGATGGTCCGGTGTTTCTCTCTGCAAACCTTTCCTGATACAGCCTCTGAGCTGCTCTTCCATTTCCGTTTGCCAAACCATAAATAAGGTGCATATCTGCAAGCTCCGCATCCGTGAAACGTCCCATACTTCTCTGTGGGCGCTTGCAGTTAAAATGACTACTGAGAGAGAGCACGTGTGCTTCTGTGAACAACGCCGCCTACCGTCTAATGAAGGCATTCCTGACTACGGATTGTTCTGCAATTTTGATTGCTTGTGATGTCCCCTACCTTCCCTTAAACCCTTACTTCCCCTTGTCCCCTACCACTCTGGGGTGTCCCTTAAATATTGGTACAAAGTTTAAGGGTTGTTAGAGGGGACGATAATTTGAAGCAAATCGAATGGGAACATAGGGTCGCAAAAGCGATGTTCAAGTACTACAGACACACAAAACCTGTAGTCACTAATTTAATATCCAAAGAAGGTTGTGCATAATATTAAATATTTAAGAAAGGTTAAAGCGGTTGTAGAAATTTTGCTGCCTGTTGCCCAAAAAAATGCACCGAAATGATAACCAACCGTCGTCGTAATAACGAACCATTATGACACAATTTGACAACTTTGTGAATATGTAGCTCGTCAAATATGCGTTTCCTAACCTATGTTCCTAGGTGATTCTTGCTTGTTATCATCCCCTCTAACTCCCCTCAAAGTTTGTACAATTTGTTACGGAACACCCTGTATAACAAATAATTCCTGTTAATTCAATCTTACGACGATGATAAAGAGCGTAATTGAAAGTCTCACGACGCAGAGAGAGAGAGAGAAAGAGAAAACATTGCTTTGAGCCTTGATAAGTTCTTTGACACAGAATTTTAAGTAAAATGAAAAAACAGAGAGATAAATAAATAAAGGAAATACAATAAAAGATAAAATAAAGGAAAGGAAAATAACTATCAGTTAATAAAATCAGAGTTCAGCATTTTGATAAATACGTCAGTCTTACAATTGAAAATCTCCAGGGCAAATAATTATCTTTACTAGTAAAATTTCTAAAATATATAACTTATTGTAACTTGCAGGTGGAAATTTCAGGCTAAAAATGTGCTAGAAAGAAACAATATGTACAACGGTTTATTATCAGCTCTGTTCATCCAAGGAAGAGAGAGAGTTCAGTTTTCCTTTCTGTTGTAATTATTAAATAGTTAATCAACTATGTTTTTTTTTTTTTTTTTTTTGTAGAGAGTACTATGGCTAAGAGTATCTTATGAAAGGAATTTTAAGACTGTGGATGAAAAATAAAAAGTTATGGGATGTCCAGTTTTTCGGACAAATATTTTGAAATAAATATTTCAGCTAAAAAAAAAAAGATTTCGAGACTAGCATAAATAGTTGGAAGAAGGAGCCTAATGCAATCTCCCAATACATATTTAGGAATGCTGCCAGTCTCAAAATGAGAACTTTTTGCAAAGGTAATAATAATCAGAATGTCAAGAGTCAAATAAAAAACAATCAAGCAAATAAAACTTGGTGCATCAAAAAGTAGATATCGTTAGACCAATCTCACACGCATACTAACAACAAAACCAGAAAACAAAAAAGCTGCAGCAACTGCAACAGTAAAAATTTGAACTTTAATTACTCGCAATTTCTGTTTTGTCGCTTAACCCCATCATCTCGCAATACAAGCCCTTCAACTGCTACGTCTTGCAAGGGCGGCCCTAGCAGTTTTTCCGCCCCGGACAAAAATACAAAATGCCGCCCTTTTCCACGATTAAAGTTTGAAAAGTAATAAATTGCTAAAAAAATGTCCGACCCGATAAATAGATGTTGGGAATTAAAAACAGCGTGACAAAACAAAATCTTGTATTCAGGGTCTGATTTAGACCGAATGACGCCCTAAGCTATTTTAGATATTGGGCCCTTTTGTAGTTGGAAAACTTTATTGTAGGCAGAACAGGCCATTTTTGTCACCTTTTTTTTTTCGCTGATACAGAACCTTCTGTCTTTTTTTTTTTTTTTACCTCTCGTTTTTTAAACTTCGTGCTGCCTTTATTATTTTCTTTTTGTTTTATTCACCCTTGAATAAAACAAAATGGGTATGATTAAAGTCAAGCAGTGACTATTTTTAATGAAGTAGAGAATATCCGCAATTTCTGGGGGTTCGGGGTTTCTCCCCCGAGGAAATTTTTGAAAAATAGAACATAAAATGCTGCATTTTGGGGGTAACTAAGACTACAAAAATAACAGGAGAAAAATAGGCAAGCAATACCTTTTAAAAGTTATAACTTCTTTTGCAAATTAAAATCAATCAAAGTAAAAATTGCTTGTGCTTGTGGTTCTTTCAAATCGGTGATTCGTTTATTTTAATAGGCTATGTTGAAACAACCAAAAGTGCGTTGAAGGGGATACATTTAAATAACACGCTTAAACATCGCTACATTCATATACCTTTCTCAATTCCGAAGTGCAAAAAGAATTATGTTTGTAAAATTCGTTCATACTTTTCTTTCCTTGAAGGAAACTTTATTTTAGCCCCCCAAATATAACTTTATTTTATCCCAATCATATTCGAGTCCAAATGCCGCCCCGGACAGGGGTCCGGAATGTCCGGCGCTAGGGCCGCCCCTCACGTCTTATGTATAAAAAATCCTCCACTTCCCTCTTGTCCAGTGTCAAATACCTCGGCCATGCAATGACGTTACGTAATTCTTTCCTCATCCTTACGTAATTCGTCATTTACTTGGAATAGAAATGCACAAAAGTGACGACCAGCAACAGTCTCTAGGATCAGGTTCCTATTCAATCTATCAATCTCTATCACGCGGAGTTTTAATACTATTTACTCCGTTGTAATTGGCTAGCTGCTTTCGGTAAAATATTCCAAATGCCTACAACCATTGTTGAAGTAGTAATTTTCCAAATTTCAAGATTAGTTTGGAGTTTGAAAAACTTCAAACATTGACCCCAGGCTGTGCCATTGGCGTATAATTTCAGTACATCCCCAATCCTCTATTTTAATAAATTTAAATTACTGAATCATGTCCCATCTGACGCCCCTGCGCTCACGATTATAAATATTAAGCATTTTAAGCCGATGCATGGAATCATAATCCTAACTAGTAAGTTAGTTACTAACCCTTGTATTTAAATCATTTACAACACTATAATACCTTTCTTGATGTTAAAATATCCAGACTGGACAGCATTCTCCCAATAAGGCTGTGTGAAGCTAAGAAGCGCTCCATTCACAACATCCCTTTTGACAGCTCTTACATCTCTGAAGAAATGCTCTCCAAAATGAAGAACATTAAGTTCAAACTGAGCAGCTGTATTTTTGACACTCATATCGAAAATTCTCTCCGAATTTCTTCATCGAACATTAAAGTCAATGTTGACAAATTAATAAGAGAAAAAGAATGTTAGATTTCGCGTTGAGCTAAAAAAAAAAGTATACCGCTTTGATAATTTTAATTCAGTTCAATGTTTTGTAACAAGTTTCTACAAATTTCTTAAAATCATATTTCGCTATTTCAATTACACTTTGAATTTAATGTCGATTTTTGCTGTAATTTTTACTCAATGGGAACTTATCATCCTCTATCCACCACCTAATTTGAAGTGTAATCAGTGAACCTCGTAAGCTTTTCCGTAGTAAAAACGTATCCCTTTATTAAAGTAAGGTTTTAAACCAGTTCTCTAAAGTATAATTCGTTTTCTCCCAGAGGACAATTACGTTAAAAGGAACGAACAATTACATTAAAGGGCTTTTATTGAGTGTTTGCAGAGGCGGGTGTAACGGTACGCGGACTAAGCTGCCGCTTGGGACCCCGTCGTCCCGTGATGCGCCATGGGGCCCCGAAATTCTTCTAGAATCTAAAATTCGAATGCACTGATTTTAGATATAACTGCAACCTGTAGCTAAACCAACGAGCTTTTTTGCAGCCGGGGAGTAATATATACCAATAGGCTAATAAGGTCCAACCTAGTGGCCCCGCTCTGGGGGCCCCAAATTTGTTTCATAAATATTTTAAAAGACGATGACCGTTTCTGAAAGAAAATGAGGACTCATTCAAAAAAACATCTGAAAATTCAGACAATTTAAGTCTCTTGTGTGTTATAATATTTATCAAGCTAGAGGGATGTCTTGCACATTTCCGAACATGGAGACACTTTTGAAAATATTTTTGACAATACCTATGTCAAATGCATCAGGTGAAAGATCGTTTTCTGTTTTAAAAAGAGTAAAAAAATATTTACGTAGTAAAATGGGAGAAGACAGGCTTAACAATTTTGCCATACTGTATATTGAACAGGAACTGTTCAACCGCGTCGACACGGAAAACATAATTCTTGATTTTGCTGCAATTAAACCTAGACGAAAATTTATATGAGGTATGCAAATAAAAAATATCGGTAAACTGTAATGGGTTTTTTTCTCGGGGGGGGGGGGGTTCTCCCCCCTTTTTAGAGTGGGGTGGAGGGGGCCCCCAAAACTTTTACCGCTTGGGGCCCCCACTTCACTTGATCCGCCTCTGAGTGTTTGTGCTTGAAAATCACATGAACTTAAATGAAAGTACTTTTTTCCGCTATCAATAACACCACTCCTCTTCTCTTCCCGCATTGCTTCGTTAAAATGTCAGCCTCTCAGCTTGATAGACACCACTCTCAAAGCATTTGAATTTAAACGGAATCAAAGACAGTTTTCATAAACGAAATATTATGTGAGGAAAATGTTTTGAGCTCTTCTAAAACTGTCATGTATAGATTATCAGTTCTTACTGTATAAGTATGAAAGTTAATTTGGGAGTTGTTATAAAAAGTTTCATAAAAGCAAAAAATCATTATACTAGTTAGGTTAGATATATGTATGTATCTGTCAAACTTCAATATAAAGTTGTCCGCTTATTACGTTAACTTGTGAATTTTGCCACCGCTTATATGGTCATATCAGATTTTTCATACCCACTTATATGAGTTGCCTTTGCGAAATCATTCCCTAAAACCGTGATTTTTATTTAACTCGTGGGTCGCTTGCGTCCCGCTGTGTAGATTTCAACGGCCCGCCTAACGGTTTAATTTTAATACTTTTTTCCATATTTCTGGCATTTTAATAACCACTCGTGTATCAAATGAAACTTATTGCGTTTCAATGAAATAGCGATTAACAGGCTTTCTTTACGTATTTAGGAATCAAAACACAGTAGAACTTTTTTATCGGACATATTTTATCCGCTCTTATAAAGTCACTTTTTAAAAGTTCCTGTTGACATTCTTATTACGAATTTAGACTAATTATAAAAACATATGTGTCTATATACATATATATACTAGTGGTCATTCATGCATCAAATTGTGCAGTGGACTCTTACCTTTGCGGCCTCACTTCCGTTGGAATTCAGCACTGTCAGTACCACCAGTGCCGCCAACCACCTGGCAAGGGGGTCGGCAAAGACCCGCCGAATATCCATCACAAAACAAAGGAAAAGTTTTTTTCAAAAAGTCAAACTGAGATCACCAGCGCGTCGACTTCACAAGAAATCACCAACACAGCCACACACAAGCACCTACTGCCGCGGATCTGTTGACATGTCCTTTTAATAATCCTCTGGGAAGAAGATCCACGCACAGGGTTGACGGACCTCACTTGGGAGAAAGTCCCGCTCGAATGTTGAATGGAAGAAAAGAACACCGAACCGAAGTCTTGGAAGGGGGTTCTCTTCCGAACCTGTCCGACTGGTTCAGGTAGAACGAGAGAAAAAATAGAAGGGGCAGACCATCCACTCTGACAATTCCACCAGCTGGGCTTCAGGCAAAGTTGCTCTTCCGTTGCTGTTTTTTTTTTCTTCTGTGGTATTCTCTTTTTTTTTTCTTCGATCTTCCCAACAGGTAGGGGAGGAGGAGAGAGATGCGGGCCTCTCTCTTGTTATTAGGGTCGTTACATTGTTGTGCGAGGGGCTTTCTCTTTGCTGTAAGTTCTGCAATGTTTGCCTTCGTCTGTCACTTGCCGAACTGACCCACAGATGGAGGTCAAGAATCAGAATTGCAAAAACATCTTGTTCCAGTTTCATCTGAAGAATTCCCTCGTGGGGTTATTAGGAGTCATTGGGAACATCAAAGGATTTGAGTGGAATGCTTTAGTAATTTGGAAAGTGATTTGGTAAATGTAGGTAAAATTTACAGAAAATTTTAAATTGCATATTTTTCATGAATGCATTTTATTCGATTACTCATTCTTACGAGTAATCGAATTACGTTCTCGTCTACGTTTGGAAGTTATGGTTGCCATTATTTTTTTTTCTATATACCATTAGAACTTATCGACACTTAAGTTGGCAGAACAATACAGGCAGCAGGCAGGGCCTGATTACTGAATAGGCCAACTAGGCCCTGGCCTAGGGCCCCCAAAATTTAGGGGCCCACAAACTGCCCCTATTTAGTGGTAAACAGTTAAAGCTGCTCTAGTCAATGGCTAAATTTGTTTAATCCAATGCCTAAAATTTTAAAACCTCAGTACAGGGGGCCCCAGAACAGTATTTGGCCTAGAGCCTCGTAATATTTTAATCGGGCCCTGGCAGCAGGTAATCATTTTTGATTCTAAACGTAAAAATTACTCCCAAAATGGCATCATTTCCACTTCAGATCAAGAGTGAAATAACTAAATTTCATTACTTATTTATATTTTAGTCAAGAAGTTATTTCTTTCGAGTTGAATGTTAGTCTATGAAGCTCACTTATTTTTCGCAATCAGTTGCCTTGCTAATACGGTGTTAAAAGTACGAAATCAATACGTATATTACACGAAAAATGCTATGTAACTAATTTTCAGAAACAAAAAACAAAACTTTTGATTTATTCTGTGACTAGTAATCTCCATCGAATTCCTACGAATAACTTTCTATCTGAAGTTTTAACACAGCAACAACAGCGGCGCTTCACAACTTGTGTTGACTAAATACTTAAGCATAGCTAAAAACTCCACTTGATTTTCAGGAAAAAAAATATTTAACTGCAAAAATTTTCGGAAAAAATAGGTGAAATTAACATGATTTTAACTACGAGTATATTATCAATTGAAACCAGGGGTGATTGTGAGTTCATAAAAAAATACCTGAAAGTTTTATAAAGAGAAAATGTTTGTGTGGGGGGGGGGATTTTTTTTAAACCAAGGCCCCTATTACTTAAAGCATATCTAATTTTATGATTATAAACATGTAGTAATTAATTTCCTTTCATAAACAAACACATTTAAATTAGTGCTTCAATTTTTCACTGTTTGACATTTTGATTTTCATAAAAGACACAGAATTTCACTCAAGAATTTTAAAGTTATGGTTTTTTAATACAAATAAAAATAAATTTTATTTATTTATCTCTTAACTAAAGGTAATAAGCATCAAAAATGAGAAAAATTCGATTCTCATACTGGATGCAAATAGATTGCATTTTTTTAAATGAAGGCATTAAAATAAAAAAGGTACAAATAAAATAATTTATTAAAGTAAAAAAATATAATGGTATCTGATCATTTCTATTTGATGAATATTATTAATAATTATCGGAAAAATCATCGAAACTTCGAAAAAGAGAAAAAATTCCGAAGGTGGGAAGATAAAAGCATAATTAAAAATATTTTATTTCCGGTATTTTCGAACATGAAAATACCGGAATCGATCATGAAAATACCGGAAATCCGGTAAAATACCGGAACACAATCACCCCTGATTGAAACATAACTGGGCCATATAATTAAATGAGCCCAAATTAGAGTGAATGTACTAACAAATAAATACACTACTGATTTATAGTTATGTTTTTTTTTTTAACTTTCTTATTTATTTGAAAATTTCCACCTATCTTTCCAATCAAAAGAATAAAAATATTTCACATTGGAAAAAAGAAGCGGATGAAATGTCAACAGAGAGAAACAGAAGAAGTGAAGAAGAATATGTTCAGAATCGGAGCTCTCTTTCAGGTTATTAAAGACATGCTGCTGAATCAAATGTTGTCACAGTTGGCTATACTACCGTGCTAAGAACAAAAGCTGTACCCCCCTTTTTTTTTTTTTTTTTGTAACAAACTTGAAATTTTTTTTAACGAGCTTGAATATTTTAACTTTTGTGATAACATACATTTCATATGTTATTGTTCTTCTCTTTCCTCTAATATTAACCTCTTACTACCAGTTTTTTAATATTTTATTTAGTTTTTGACATTATTACGCATACAGAACCCTTCCCTATTCTGCCAAAAAAGTCGTATCTACATTTGAAGGGACAGGGGGAAAAAAGATGAAAGTCACTATTTCGTCAATTTTGAGATATTAGAGCTACTAGGGGCTATAAAGGAGTAATATCATCTGGTAGAACAAGGGAGAAAAAGGATGAGAATCGACCGAAATGTGCATGAAAACTCTATCAACTACACAAGGAGTTACGAGAAATGAAACTTTGTTCTTCGTTTTTCTCGAAATCGCTTTTTGGTCACTTTCATCTTTTTTCCCCCTGGCCCTTCATTTTTTATCAAAATAACGTTATTGCCAAAAATGGTTGTTCATAAAGTAGTTAATCGACATACAAGGTTTGCCACCGGCCACTTTGTCTCGTGACCAAAGGAATCTGATTCTGATGGTGTGGTCCCAGGTTCGAATCCCGACTCGGCCATGTATATACTTTCTTTGTCTCCTGTCTTTGTCCTTCCTTTGTGGGAACGTGTTGTTGTGATGTGAACGGTTGCCTACCTTTTGCGTGTGTGTACTGTGCAGGCCCGTCATTTGGGGGGGGGGGACAGGGGGGTCATTTGCCCCCCCCCCTGACTTTGAGAAATCAGTACAATTGACGCTCGTTATAACGACCACTCGTTATAAAGGCCATCCTAATCTAACGACCGGTGAGAAAACCCCCAACTGTATCCCAATATACTCTATGTTCTACCTCTTATAGCGACCTCTCGTTATAAAGACCGTTTACTATAGGACGAAGGCGGTCGTTATATCGAGCGTCGACTGTATATTTACATATAAGTGGGCGTGGTTTTTATTGTTTTCTGGTGAAATTGTATTGTGTTTTTACCTTTTGCCCCCCCCCCCCCCTGGAAAAACTTGAAATGACGTCCCTTGTACTGTAGAAGTCGGACTTCACACCGAATGATAGTACAGTTGGAAAAGTGAAGCAGCGAACCCCAAGTTGCCAGCCTGGCTGGCACAAAGCTCGACGGTCAATTCTGAAAGAGAAATATTTTTTACAAAATTCTGAGAAAGTGGAATCTAAATCGAATACGTGGAGGAGTATAACTCAAAGACGCTAATTTTTTAAAGCAGTGAGTAACCGCCCCTAAGCAAGGGCTAAGGCTAGAACATACAATACACCGCCAAGTTGTTCATTTCGATGCATGGACTTAAGCCCGAAACGGCAGTCCATGGATCGAAATGAACGAGTTGGCGGTGTATTGTATGTTCCTGCCTTAGCCCTTGCTTAGAGGCGGTTACTCACTGCTTTATACATGAGCTCTGCCTTAAACTTTACGAGTTGTACCGTTCCCATGTGCGGTCGGTCGCTCGCTAGTAATCTAATTTCACATTAGCTACCAGTTTTTTTCGGCCTTTCTTTGCTCTATAAGAGGATTTTTGCCTCCAACTCGTTTATTCTCGTATTCCATGCTGATGAGGGCATAATAAGCCCGAAATTGCAGTCCATGGATCGAAATGAACGAGTTGGCGGTGTATTGTAAGCTATTTTTTATTTTGAGCTCAGCTGCAGATACGGTTCTTTTGCTTATCACAGCAGTCTTAGTGGAGTATTTTTTAGTTTTTTTTTATTTTTATGCCGTCAATAGCGATATCAAATGTGTGAAAATTTGGTACAGTAGTTTGCTTCTCATTGTCTGTTCAAATCAGAGAGTTAATTATATAGATGGTGTGAACTCGTGGTTGGAGACGCCTCACGATTCCTTTTACACGAATTCGTCAATCGTCATTGTTCGATATCATCACCGCAGATCCCGTTCGATTACAAAACGCTGTCAGGTTGAGAGGTGGAGCAGCATCTTGACCTCTTCCGGTGTGCCCATTCGGGGTGACCAGAACAATCGAACGCATCAGTTGTTCCGATTCATTCGATCGTTTGGAAGGAATGCCCGCACTGCAATTTTTGCCTATTCCAGTGTGTGTTTTGAAACCTTACAATATGTTGCAATTTATTTATTTGTTTGAAATAGCAATATTTTATAATTCTCTCATTTCATCTTCGTTCTTCAGATGATAGAATACAAGACTTAAAAAACTATTTTTCATTTCCGGTAGCAAACGAACTTTTCCCTTCTTTTTTTATTTCAATACTATTAGCTGACCTTTAAAAAAAAATATTTATTTTAAAATTTTACTTTACTTTTTTTTTTTAAGGCGTTAAACATTTTGCAAGCTGAAAAAAGAGACAAATATGGAATTTAAAAGAATTTTTATTACCTTATTTTAGTACTTTTTATTACTTTTTACTTATTCTTTTAATTCATTTATTTATTTTATTTTTTTCATAACCCTTATATAAATAGTTTTACTTATACAGTGGAACTCCGGTAACTCTACACGCGGATAACTCGACAACCCCGGTAAGTCGACATTTACTTTCCCAATGGTTGGTCCAATGTTAATTTCAGTTTATGCAAACCTCTGCAAGTCGACACACATTTACAGGAACCATTATAAGTCGACATTCACTTGCTATTTTAGTGCATTTTTTTTTCTGCCTATATTCTTTCACTTTAGCCATTTTTGAGAATTGTACTGCTTATGGGGCAAGTTAATTCATTGTTTTCCGAAAAGAGCTCTTTTTGAGAATTCAAACTAACTAGTACTCAGAAGAGAAAACCACTACACTTTGTGCTGTTGATGCACAACTGACTGCAACTGGTAAATAACATTAATTTACCTTACCTCCTTACCATTGCACTTAGAAATAATATTTTTGTGGACGAAAGTAAACAATCCCCATAAGGGTTTTCTTCACCTGCTGTCAGAGCTATCTGACTAACCTTCTCAGCAAAGCTGTTAAAGGGTTACGCCCTTCAATTAGAGAGGCACGAAGAGAGATCAGTCAAGAAAATCTGAATAGGCAGGACACAAACCTTTCACTTTCCAGTCGCTATTACGTGTTACCAACAGGTGGGTCGTCCGTGGGTGTTATGCGAGGTGGTTCTCTTTTGCTTCACTTCGGGAGTGGTCTGTCGTCTGGGACACTTGATGGGTTCGACGATCTGCCGGGAAGGTGATTGGAAAATGATGACGCTCCTTTTTGTACACTGAGAGAAAATTCAGAGAACAGCCATAAATTATCTTTTTTTTAAGCTGAAGACATAACGTAAAACTGATGAAGTGGTTAGTTTGTAGCGAAATCCGGATATTAAGGACAGAGCTAGAAGTGTACTAAGGGATGGGTCCAACCTTTGAGAATATGACGGTCAGGGCTATAGCCAACATGAATGCTACGGGTAGTCCAAAAAAATTTTTGGACAGGCAAATGAATGAATCAATAAATAAATAATCAGATGTAACGTAGTAATAAAGGTTGTTTTGTTCGAGCTGGACAGTTTAGAAATTGCAACAAGAAATATAAATAAGCCGGAAGGTATAGCATGCACATACACACATCTTCGTCTCAGAACAACGAAGACCTATTTGCTCCCATCTTACTTTTGCCTTGAGGCGTATAATGAACGAAAAAACAATATATTCTCCCTACAATATACAGGACGATACAAAAAGAATAGTGGGTTTTTTTATCTACGAATTCAGGAATATTATAATTCGTGCTTTTTTATACATTGTGGAAAGTTTGGCTGTTTTCCCTGCATTTACTTTGCGCGAGCAACAAAACCCCATTTACAGATTTTTTAAAAATTTATCTTTATAGTGTGTTGAGTATGTGTTGATAATGTTCTATTCTTAGAGAGCGCAAGACTGCCTCCTTTGGTCTTGAAATGGGCGTAAATTCAGCACAACAAGAAGACTTTTTTAGATTTTCTATTTAAAAACTTTGGCCACTTTCATTCATTTCACGTTTGGATTATAAGTGTACTTAGGATCAGAGGTCAGTAAAGCCAGTAACCTATAATTTAGCTAATCTTTTGAAGTTTAAACAAATGTTACGCAGTTGACATCTTCTAAGGCAAAAATATGACCATTTTCACTGCAACTAAAATTAGTTCCCACTATTAGCGTTTTTACTCACCTTCGAGGATCTAAATCTCACAGAAGTATTATTTGATTTGAAAAAATAAAATAAAATAAAATAAGATAGATAGGATAGATATTTATGTTATGGCATTTCGTTCTTAAAAAAAAAACAAAAAAAAAAAAAAAAACGAGGAATCCAAGTGCCGTAGGTTGACAGATAAATATCTCGTCCCTTCTTGTCAGACTGAGGACAGGGGGTGGGGGGCGACAGGATGAGTATTTAGAATACATATTAGGATGTGTAGGGGGTATAAAGATGCGAATGAAATGTGATGAGACAACACATTTAATACAGACATGAAACGAATAAAAACTCTTACATCGAAAATTAGTACTTTTCTTACTGAATTTACGCCATACTTCAAGCACCAAACGAGACATCTTGCCATCTCCAAATGAACTTACCGAACGTTTTTAAGGTTTGATCTTCAAATTTCATCATACTTGACAGCTCCTGAAATATGATTTTTTTCTGGAACTAAAATTGTGAACATGTTGGTGTTTTTATTCGAAATTCTGAAATTTTAGGAGTCAGGAGGTATTATTTGATTTGAAATAAAGAAAATATATGTGAGGTGACTTTTCACTTTTGACAGGTATTACGTTTCATTCCGGAAAAATAAATGCAACGACGCACACTACCCAAGTAGCATCAACTCATCGGATTTTGCTCGGTCGATCAACAAACTCCTCGTAAACTGATCCTGTAACGCACGATGACATCGTTCCGATCAGTATCCGAGCACGGTTTTCGATGAGCTACTTTTCATCGGAAAGCGATATCCTTCCGATAAACTTTCCCGATGAAAATAAGCCGAGCTACACTCAGGCACATTGAAAATAGCGACCCAAGAAGAAATCGTCGGATTGATCAGGAAATGCGTCTACAGTGGTGCCAAGGCAGATCAATGTGAAATGTCACAGATTGGCAAAAAGTTGTGTTTAGTGATGAGTCTCGGTTTGTTTTAGGGACTGATGATAACCGTGCACGGGTGTGGAGGCGCCCAGGTGAGCAGTACAATTCCTCCCACTGTTCTATGTCACACTGCCCGCACAGCTGGTGTAATGGTCTGGGGGCCATATCCTATGATAGCCGGTCCAATCTAATTGTGATGCGTGGAAACTTAACCGGCCAACGTTGCGTTGATGATATTCTTCGACCCCCAAGTAGCATCAACTCATCCCCCCCCCCCCCCCCCCGATTTTGCTCGGGCGTCAACAAACTCCTCGTAAACTGATCCTGTAACGCACGATGACATCGTTTCCGATCAGTATCGAGCACGGTTCTTCGATAGTACTTTTATCGGAAAGCGATATCATTCGATAAACTTTCCGATGAAAATAAGCGCGCTATATTTCCATCAGACAACGATATCCTTCCGATCAAGTTTCCCGATGAAATTCCTCGGCACGGGACTGTTCTGCTCGTAAATTGCTCCAAATCTCATCGTATTCTCATCGGATTTTGCTGCTCGGATTCTGCTTGGCCGATGAGACATATTGGATCATCGGCCGATGAGAATTTCATCGGGTTTCGATGAATGGCCGATCATCGGCCGATGAGATGATGCTGCTAGGGTAGTGTGCACAGAAGTTTGGGACTCTGCTCTGAAAGTAGCGGTACGGGCACTTCGTTAAACCATTTCTCCAAAACGTTCTAAAACCAACACGAAGTCATCTCCTGGTCGTTCAACTACAACGGTATGCCAGTATCATCTCCAATCCCCGCAGAAACCGTTTCTGCTTGTCGAATAATCATTCCGTTTGATTTCCTGAAAAAAGAACATAAACGTTGGACGCATGGAACTCATTTGGGCTTGCAGTCGTCGCTCAACCGTGTAATACTTGAGCCGCATCTTCTTTTCCGAAAAGTTGAGCACACGCCAATGAACCGGGCTTTTAAGCCAACGCTCCTTTAAAAAAAAAAAAAAAAATACGGCCATAACGGTCGTTCTATGTGAATAAAAACGATTGACTACGTCGCATGAAAATGGCATTGACCGAAATAGATTTTTATGCCGAATTGTCATCGCTCCCAATAGCTCGATGATGAGGTAGTAAAAAATAGTTCTCACAGAAAGTTTTAATGTCACATGGGAACATGGAAAACGTCTCAAATACCTCTTAATGAGCCAATAGACATTTATTGACTGCATTTATTTAACTACTATCTGCAACATTGATTTTATTACCTAATATTTTGTTTCAATTGACGACCTCGATACAGACCGGGATAAACTTCAACTTTTAAAACCTTTCAGAAATCCCCCCCCCCCAAAAAAAAACAAAGAGTTTTAAAATTTTGTCTTTATATTGAATGTTATTTCAGATTTTAACTCAACGAAACCAATTTTAATGAAGTTTATGTCATATTACTTCTTATATGTAATTAATTGTTGCGTTTTGGAGCCATCCCGTTCTTTCTCCAAATACATAAAATAATTCAAAAATTATGGATAATAACTCGAATAATATTTTAACTGCTAACAAAATAATACAATTTTTTTTTTCTACTTAGAATGTTTTTGATAACTTTGTATATTTATTGCGTGACATTTTTCAAACTATTTGCAATGTATTCAAAACGAAACTGAAGCAATTATATACTAGACTGTTTATAAGTAACATAATGTTATATTAAGTAAATAAGGGATGCGTAGTCTTCATGCGTAGTGCGCTGCAAATACCCTCATTTACGTTTCGTATGGGGGAAAATAACAAATCAAAAATATATTTTCTCAGGAATTTCCCCGCTGGAAATGAGTGAAAATAATTTGGAAATTCTTTTCGAGAATAAGAACTTTCAAATTATTTTCAACTGAAAAAAAAAACTTACATATAATGTGTTTAGATTTAGTTACAATTTAAAAGAAACTCAGAGTAAAAAGTAAAACAATAACAATTGCTAAGAATATTAATATTAGTATTAAATTTTTTAAAATAGCTTTTATTATAACCACAGCAGACAAAAAAGCAAGTAATAATTTCGCAATGATATATATACGCAAAATTTTATACAAACAATTACTTTATAAAGAATATTCCTATACTATGATCCGTGAAGTAGATTCCAGCTTAAAGAAAAGAGTAGGGGAGAGTGGTAATGAATGGGCCATGGTGATGAATGGGCCACTAACAAAATATGAAAAAGTATTTGCATGATTTTTTTTTTTTTTTTTGATGCCACCAATAGATGTAGCTATTTGTTCTACTAAACTCATCCAATTTTCATTCGTTTGCGCTGAGCCATTTTCTAACTAGAGTGGCATGGTCAAGAATCTAACTGAAAAGTAAGTTTTTCCCTTTTTAGTAAAACATTTCCTAGCTAAAATGTACCAAGTATTTCACTGCATACATATGTATAAGGGCAATTCCACGTGACTCACGTTACAATTTGACGTGATTTTACAAAAGTAAATGTTATATATATTAAAGAAATACCATGCCTGATTTAAATAAAGCTGTTGACAGTCATCTGGTATGCAGTGAGAATCTGTGGATGTCAGCATTTTAAATTTCAACAGAAATAAATGGTGTTTCATTCAACCTGAATTTAACAGCGTGACTCACGTTACAAAAAAAAGGAACTCAAGTTTTTTGGGTAATTAAAAATCTAAGATTCCTGCTCTTTCAGAATAATAAAATTTAAAAACTACTTTTCATGGCACAAAATATGTTTCTAAGTTGTGATATATACGAAAATTAAGTTCATTTTGCAGTCACTAATTAAGTTATTCAATATTTTGAGTGTGACTCACGTTACATAGTTTCGTGACTCACGTTACATCTCCGTTTTAGTCCTTTACTTTACATCTTATTTTGAAAATTTTGTGTAGATTTCACCTAAATTCAATTAAAATTAATTCTTAATGGCTTGTTTTCTTTAGTTGATCAGTTTTAAATACAGTAAAACCTCTCCGAGCGGTCACTTTTACAAAGCGGCCACCCCTCTTAACGGCCAATTTTTCGCAGCACGAATTTTTTGTCCCATAGACATAGGGTTAAAATTCTTCTTAACAGCTGCCATCTAACCCCTCTGAACGGTCATAGAGTGGATTCATCAATTCAATTTTCCAAAACATATGTTTGTCTTTTTTTATACTACTTCCCATATTTTCTCTGTGGCTGCATTGTACTGATTTCAAATTCTCAATTCATACATCTGGAAACTTTTACAGAATATAACATACCATTACATTTCATCTGATACCAATCATAACATTTAATGTTGCATAATGGCTGTAAAATTAGTTGACTGCTGTGAGAAGTAGGCTCTTCAAAGAACTTACTTTTCTCATCCACGACTACTGATGAATAATTAAATTTTAAGCATCTCAAAAGAGAACAAGTGAGATGTTGACCTTGCTTTTTAAAATTTCTCTTTTGTTCCAATTTTATATGTATAAAAAAAAATCTCTCACTCAAGCTAATTTTTTTAATCATTTTTGTTTAGATTTTCTTGGGATAAATAATTTTTTCAGCATGAGTTCAGTGGACATTGAAATCTTCTTTTCAAATGTATATTACATTTACGGATGAGTATTGAGTAACTCACTTATGACTACAGTTTAACTGTGAGGTGAATTAATGGAATTTCTCCTTGTTTTGGCGAGTCTTCCTTAGTGCATTTACATATTTGTGTACTTGTTGAAGCGATATTTAAGAAGTTTGAATTCAGCCAAAATTTCCTTTGAAAGTTTCATATGTTTATTTTTCAGCTTATATTAAATTGCTAGAGGCAATATCCTTAGCTTTTCGACTTTTCTCGTTAGACATTCTTTCATCCAGAGACAATGTTTCTGTTTACATGCAATTTACTTCCCTTCTTGCTTTAATGTTTCTCGGAACCTTTTCTGTCATACTGCGGTTACTCGTTAAATATTTTTAAAAATTCTTTTACTGGAATGAAAAACCTTTCTTAGGTACGGAAGAAAAATATGTACATGCATAAACACATGCTACACATTGGAAAGCTGAGGGCCAAAACAGGAACCCAGTGCACTAATTGAAAGATTATAAAACACTAAAAGAATTAAAATTACGCTATTTATATTTAATTTTATCAGTATTATTCATTATATATAGGTGTGTACAAGTGTTAATCCTCCCTTTAGACCCTAAAATACCATTAGGGCACATTAAATACTTTTAAGAAGTGAACATTAGCTTATATTGGCTGTAACTCACTTTTCGCGTGACTCACGTTACAAAATAAACATCCTAATTTTTTGAATAAAAAAGCAAAAAACTCTAAATTGGCCGATAATTTCTTTTTTGTAATATACATGAGTGGGAGAAACAGAAAAAAAATTTCATTTATAAGCTATAAAATTTGGAAATATTAAAAAAATTAAGTTTTCGTGACTCACGTTACACAAAATTTAATGGTTTAAAAACTACTTAAAAAAATTTTTTTAAGAATAAATTTCAAAATGTACTGTTAATAATTGTTTTCTTATCGAATAAATCTGCCAGGAAAAATGCAATTAAATTGTAGAAACATTCTTAACCAATAAAATATGCTCGTTCAAAATTGTGTCTAGCAGAGAGAAACATTCACAAGATTGTGAGCTCATATAACAAGTTCTCTTACAAAAAGAAAATGATTCGACTGACGGTACCTTATTCTAATTGTTAAACTTCAATCAATATAGAGAACGTACAAAAAAAAATTAAGACAATTTTTCAACATTTTTTTTTAACACCGAGTTCCCATGTTGCCTGGAATTGCCCATAAGCTAGTCTTTCCATATCTATAAACTAATCTTAAGATGTATTTTGATGTTATCTAAATTCAATGTACTCAAAAAACCTAAATGTATTCCAAAAGTATAGGTGGGGCCAGGCGCGGATCCAGAGGGGGGGTCATGGGGGTCATGACCCCCCCTCCCCTTAACCGGCAAAATATGGCAAAAAATTGCCTTTTTGGTACTTATATTGCGAAAAAATTGACAAAACCCCCCATTTTTGCCCAAAAATTGCACTTTGACCCCCCCCCCTTTCCGAAAATGACCCCCTCCTTAGCCAAAAGCTGGATCCGCCCTTGGGTGGGGCTGAATGGGCCACTATGTCATGGTAATGAATGGGCCATCTAAATATTGTTTTTCTTCCTTTTCTTTGGATTTTCGCATTAATATGAAACACAACTGACTGTCATAGATAGATTAAGATTACTGTCGTCAAAATAGGTTTGTAGTAACTTCTAAATGTAATTTGCAGATCTATATTATATTCCTATAGTACAATAGACCTCTGGTCGCAGTGCGTGGCTTGAAAAAGCCCCCCTCTCTCCTTCATATTATATTCCTCAGAGTACAATTTCATTTTCTTTCTTGGTAACTTAAGTTAGATATTTCTTATTCCCGATGTCTAGTAAATTAAAAAAAAATTGAATTTTGACAAGTTTGAAAACGAAGATGAAATTTTTGAAAGTGATTTTTAGTATTATTTTTGAAATATATAAATTTTGTTAAATCATAGTAGGTATTATCTCTCATTTTTTATATATACACTGAAGTGACAAAAGTCATGGGATAGCAATATGCAAATTTTCAGATGGCAGTAGCATCGCATAGAACAGGTATAAATGCGCAGTGCTTTTACAGAGCATTCATTTCTGTTCAAGTTATTCATGTGAAGAGGTTTTAACGTGATGATGACCGCACGACGTGAATTAACAGACTTTGAACGCGGAATGTTAGTTGGAGCTAGACGCATGGGTCATGCCATTTCGGAAATCGTTAGAGAATTCAACATTCCCAGATCCACTGTGTCAAGAGTGTGCCGAGAGTATGAAATTTCAGGCATAACATCCCACCATGGACAGCGCAGTGGTCGACCGCCTGCACTTAAAGATCGAGACCGGCGACGTCTGCAAAGAGTCGTAAATTCTAACAGACAAGCAACACTGCGTCAAATCACCGTAGAAATCAATGTGGGACGTACAATGGACGTGTCTGCTAGAACTGTGCGGAGAAATTTGGATTTCTTGGGCTATTCCAGCAGAAGACCGACTCGAGTGCCTTTACTGACAGAACGACATCGCTTGCAGCGACTCTCGTGGGCACGTGAGCATATCGGTTGGTCCCTAGATGAATGGAAAACCGTGGCCTGGTCCGATGAGTCACGATTTCAGCTGGTAAGAGCCGATGGTAGGGTTCGAGTGTGGCGCAGACCCCACGAAGCCATGGACCCAAACTGTCAGCAAGGCACTGTTCAAGCTGGTGGTGGCTCCGTAATGGTGTGGGCTGTTTTTTCATGGCATGGACTTGGTCCTCTAGTGCGACTGGACCGAACATTGACTGGAAATGCTTATGTGCAGCTACTTGGAGATCACTTGCAGCCATTCATGGACTTCATGTACCCAAACAACGATGGGATTTTTATGGATGACAATGCGCCATGTCACCGGGCCACAACTGTTCGCAATTGGTTTGAAGAAAATTCTGGACAATTCCAACGAATGATTTGGCCACCTAGATCGCCCGACATGAATCCCATTGAGCATTTATGGGACACCATCGAGAGGTCTGTTCGTGCCCAAAATCCTGCCCCATCAACGCTTTCACAATTATGGACGTCTATCGAGACAGCATGGCTCAATATTCCTGCAGAAGACTTCCAACGACTTGTTGAGTCCATGCCACGTCGAGTTGTTGCACTTCGCCGGGCAAAAGGAGGGCCGACACGATATTAAGAGGTATCCCATGACTTTTGTCACTTCAGTGTATATTTGATGTTATTTATTTCTTACAATCTCATTATTTAGTCATTTTTCTGCTACAATTGGAATATGCATCAGTTTTATTTTAATTGCATCAGTTTTGATGTTTATATAATTTTAAATCAGTATGATTTTGTATCATCTTGTCAAGTGCCACATTTATTTTGTCATATTCAGCAAATAAAATATTAAATCCACATGTTTTCATTGAATTCATTTAGTGGCCCATTCATTACCTTCGATGGCCCATTCAACCCCATAGGTGGGGTTGAATGGGCCAAATTTCAAAATTTTTATTTTCTATTATAATTCATTATAGACAGGTGCTAATCCAACTTTTATGACTTTTTTGGATAGCCAGATAAGTAAAGTAACTAAAACACCAATTTAGAGTTAAAACAAAGTGTTAGAAAAAATTACAAAAATTCAAAACCAAAAAGTGGCCCATTCATTACCACTCTCCCCTACTTACTTTCGACAAAATTCTAAGCACAAGACATCTTATCCTTTCCTTTTTATTCCAGTTAAATTTCCCAAAAATCAGGTAAAATTCAGGTTTGTTACTTGTGGAACACTTTCCTATAACGTTAGGGCTGAGTTCATCTTCTTTGAAAAATTTAAGAATATCTTGCCAAGTATAGCTGAAGAAAAGAGTTTCGTTATTTTAAATAAGCAAAAAATTCTTGTTTTTCAACAGCGCAAAATAAGGCAAAATTCATCGCGTTTATACATTTAACTTCGAAAACCTCTTCACTAACATTCTCCATCACCTTACAATTGACATTTCTGGAAAACCGTACGATAAGTTCAAAGATTACATCAACCTAAATAAAAACTACTGGCTAAATCTGGTAAAACTCTGCATTTTTAATAATTATCTGTCTAATGGCTCCACTTTCGACAAGCAGACAAATGGAATTACGACGGGTACTTCTTTTTCCAGTGCATTTGCCAATGTTTTCCTGCATTTTCAGGAATCCATTTTTTTTTTCCGAATAGCAAAATGGTAGCTTTTAGGCAGTGGTCGGAAGTAGCGCGCTACAAGTAGCGAAACTACTGTAGTAACTACATTTTCCAGTAGTTTGTAGTGTAGCGCACTACTTTTTTTAAAAAAAAGTAGAGTAGTGAGTAGCGCGATACAAAAAAATAGTAGTTTGTAGCGATTTCTGGAAACTACTTTTAAATTAAAAAAATAAATAAATAAATGAAAAAAATAAAAAAGAGAGAACGAAGGAAAAAAACAAGGTTTAATTGACTCTGACTGGTGCAAATCTTGCACGAGTACAGCAGCGGACGCAATGAGAAATAAGAACCATAAAAATATGAGCTGATCTTAGATACATCATTTTGACGAAATACATTCTATCTGTTTGATGTCATTGGTTTATTTGGCATCATAATTTTATATTCCTTCAAATAATTTTCATGTTCCTAAATATTCCCTGGCAAGAAATTTAAAAAAAATGAAGGTTGAATTCTTTCAATCTTTCAACTTTTGAATCCTTTCTTGTGGCGAATATTCGTAAAAATTGTTAAAAAAATCTAAAAAGGACAAATTTTAGCAAAAAAAAAAGGAACAAGAAGGAAAAGTAACAAATAAATTCAAAGACAATTCCTAGTTCTATTCCATATTCAAATGAGTTAATTTATTAATGTAAACCACTTTTCGAATTTTTTCGGTCAATCCTCAAACGGTGTATACTTTTTATTTATTTATTTTTTTAAAGTAGCGAAGTAGCGACTACAATTCAAAAGTAGTTTGTAGTCGCTACATTTAAAAAAAAAGTAATTGTAGTTGTAGTTAACTACATTTATAACAAAGTAGTTGTAGTTGTAGTTCGCTACAAAAGAAATGTAGTTTTTCCAACCACTGCTTTTAGGTATATAGACGATATTATTATTTTTATAAAAGAGGAATTTCATAATGTATATAAATTTCCCCCAATGAACTTATGTTAACCCTTTATGCCCCGACGGACTCAGTAGTCCCGCTTATTTTAATTTAGTATTATGAATTCTAAATGGCTGGAATCATGCTAAAACTTTTGAGTTCCACTCCTTGTACTTAACTGAGAGAGCCTTAAGCTGAGAGGTCGACAGATGGTACTTGTAAAAATGTTTTTTGATGTATTTTCAACTCAAAAAACCAAAAAAATATTAAAAATTCATAGATAACTTTATTTGCGACATTAAGGGTTAAAGCAGACTATAATAAAGATTCATCTAACCTCCTGGACATAAACATTAAACTAAGCAAAAATGGGACCAGTCTCGCACTGTCTGATAAACGATTAAATTTTAATTCCAAAAACTACTAACTCCCTAATTCAATTTCCACACAGCTGTATTTGTAAACAAGTTTTTAGAAACACTATTTTTTCACAAGTTTAAGATGCAAAAAAAAAATTGCAGCAACAAAACAAATCTAGTTACTGCAATTAGCCTTTTAACCGTTACCTTAACGGAAAACCGTTACCCAGCGAATTTGATAAAGAGTCTAATCAATAACGCATTGGAGGGGAAATAGGTAAGCACTTTTTTTAGTCGTTTATGATTCCTTTACTTTGTCTGGTAAGTTTTCATAGTTCATGCTTCGTTTATTTTGTTCATGTTTTGATATTTACTTAGTAATATTTTGGAATTTTATTTTCTTATGTCTTTGATTATATGGGCGATTCTCTGTAAACTCGTAATTGGCCGTCAAAAATAATAAAGTGTAATAAAGTAATTATCGCTCTGAATACAAGTAAAACATTAATACTTTGGGGGCCAATTGTATTTGGAGCGATAACAATTAAATTTTTTTTTCTAGAAATTATCTAAGCACCAAAAACACAGTCCCTTGGCTGTCCCAATCCCATTGTCTAACTGTTAAAGGTAGTATTTCAAAAAACCTAATAACACTACATAAATTTCGCAATTAATATCTAAAAATAGAATAATGAAGTTATATTTTTCTTACGAAATACGATCTAATAACGTATTTCTAAAACATAATATTGCCATGTTAGTTCTGTACAGAGTTTTTTCAAACAGTCCCCTGCCACAAATTGAAAGCTTCAATAGAAAAAATCAGTTACTCTTGCAAATGTTTTTTGGCATGAAGTTTAGAGTAACCAGTGTGAATTTGCCGAAATTGTCGAGAACGGTGTTGAAACGCCACTTTGTTTTGTTCGAGAGCCACATTTGTGCTGAAAGTATGCATCGTGATCGTTGCGAAAATAGTCCTCTGGGAAGTGATTTTATTAATGTCAATTAGCTTAAGTGTGAAACATATTAGTTATTATGTCAACGATTTTTGCCTAAATTTATACGTAGTCTCGTAACAAATTATGTTCCAATAGTTTTGCAGATATTACGCAACAAAGAGCAAAAATACAGTCACCTGACACAGTCCCCAGCCTAGTTACACTAGGCGGGGCGGCGGGGGACTAACCCCCTATCATGATTTATCAGAAAAACACAAACTTCAATTGGTCCTCTTTCAAACCAAAGTAATAGGTTCATTTTCTGAGCAATAGTATTATAATTGTACGAACGTTTCAAAAAACGATGCCCGAACAGATTTCATGTGAAAAATGACGAGTTTACAGAGAATCAATCGCCCATATAATAAATTTGACTTCCAGTAGCCCTTTTGCTTGCTTGTGAGATGTTGGGGAGTAATATTGCAATATTTTTAGGCTATTTGCCAGCAACATTCTAGAAACAGCTTATAATTATCTCTATCCGAGGGGAGGTGCCCTTGATGATGCCATGGGGTCTTTTGGGGTTTTTAAATGTAAAAATTTTTGATTTAAAATTGTCTGCATTTTGTTCTTCTACTATAATATGTGCGATATTTGGATGATTCTCTGTAAACTCGTCATTTTCCATACAGAATCTGTGCGGGCATGCTTTTTTGCAATGTTTCGTATAATAACAATACTACAGCTCAGGAAATGAATCTATTACTTTGGTTCGAAAAGGGGCCAATTGAAATTTGTGTTTTTCTGATAAATCATGATAGGGGGTAAGTCCCCTGCCTAGTACCCTCTATCATGATTTATCTGAAAAATACTAACTTCAATTGGTCCTTTTTCAAACCAAAGTAATAGATTCATTTTTTGAGCATTAGTATTATAATTACACGAACACTTCAAAAAACCATGCCCGGACAGATTTCGTGTGAAAAATGACGAGTTTACAGAGAATCGCCCGTATAACTTTCAAAGTATTAAGATTCATCAGTGTACCTTTTGTATGGTACTTTCTAAGGCTAAAAGTTTTAAGACTGAAATGTAGGCAAAGTTATAGCTTTTAGAAACACGGAATAATCAGCTAAAGATAAGAGAAGCTCTGACTATTCCCATTTCGCCTCTTATAGCTTAATATTTCCTGAAAAGTTTCTTAAAAAGTTTACAGAATAAAATTAAAATAAATATATTACTACTGAAATCAAATCGCTAATACTCTTTTGTACGTAATGTCAATGCAGATCGCTAGTCAGGGGGAAACTTTAACCTATCTTCGAAGAATTTTACTTCAGAGTTTTAAGACTTGACAAATAAATAACATTTTATACTTCTTGGAAAGTAATTTGGTAATTACTTCTCAAAATTTTCTTTATTTTTATATTCAAAGTTTAAAAATAAGTAACTATGATTATTAATTACTCTTCTTTACATTTGAGTTTTATTGTTGGTAAATGATAATAAAAATTAAGAGTCATCTTTTGCGGCAGTTTAATGTCTAGTAAAGTTTCTATTGTAAAAAATATAAATCGCCGATTCGTGAAATTTGTTCCGGTACATCTTCACCGATCCACGGGTCAAAAAAGGTTGAGAAATACTGTTCTGCTGTATAATTAATTCACTTCCAAATGAAAACGAAGGGAAGAATTAAATTTTCTCGAAATAGTTTCCTCAGTTTTTCACCTCGCTGTGGGGAAAAAAATAATAATTCTTCGGGCTCGCATATTCGACTTCTAAACTCGAAGTCGAACAGAAGCAACCAGAAGAGAACACGATATTTCCATTCGGTGACTCGGAACGGCGTGAATTCACTGAAGAATATCCAAGAATAATTTACTATGAAATGCTTATGCGAGCTGTTACGGATCATTGGTTAAAAAAGCAAAAACTGGAAATTATGGAAAAAAAACAAAACAAATACGCTCAGTGGGCAAGAGTAATTTTGGGAAGGTTATTTAAATGGTTTTTAAATGATGTTTGGAAAGGAGAAAAAGATCTCGCCATTTCAATATTTCCAATTGTTTGCATTGAAGCTGCAAGGCATCTAACACGGCTCGATAGGTATTTTGTTTTTCACTTTTTGCTTTGTCTAACGTGATAGTTACTATAAAGTATATCTTACAAAACGGTCACGTTAGTATATTTTAACGAGTACAAATGAGAGTTTGAAGTGATTTCAAAGCTGCGACCTCGTGGAAAAATTACTAACTCCAACTCTTGGCGTTCTTAAGCCTCTAAGTTTTTACACTAAATGTAGTAACACAATTCGTCTCTCAAAAAACAAAAAAAAAGTGAACAGGCCCGTCATTTAGGGTGGTCATGTGCTATCGGGGGGGGGGAGAGGCAATCCCCCCCGGATAGCTTGGAGAAATCGATGTATTTACATGTAAGTGGACGCGTTTTTTCCCATTTTTTGGGAAATTTACATTATGTGTCCACCCTTTGCCTCCTGGAAAAACACGAAAGGACGGGCCTGCTAGTGAGACAAGTTTACACCAGTGTTCAGTAGTCTGCACGCAATAAACATTGCATTGTACATACGTACATTTTGGTAACGATGAAATATAAAAACTTATTCTTACTACGGGAAATGCTACTGGCACAAGTACGCTTTGTAGCACTTTCAACGAGAACTGATACAATATTATTTGTTCAAACCTCTCAGCTTGCTTTTAACTTTATTCCGTACTACATTGGTTATTTGCAGCCAAGGTCATCTTTTCGCATTTTTTACGCTAAATTTCAGTGTTTGAAGTTCGCCAGGTAAGGGTGACACTTTTGATATGGAACGTCAAACGGTATATTTTTTTAAACATTAATAAATAAATTTTTATAATGTTTATTGTGCGCCTGGCAGAAACGAACGCTTTCATTTGAAAAAGTTGAGATAGGTTTAGGATTCGCGATGCCTTCCGTTTTTATTCGCTTGCTACTTCCTCGTTGCATTTCCCCCCTATTTCGAGAGAGTCGGAACAGACTTGGCGCGTGCGCAGATGCTGCGGAGGTGGCACGAAAAAATTTTAGACAGTACGTGTATTATTATGGTAAAAAGCATATAGGCAGGTTGCAAAAATTGAACGCCGAACATGTTTATAAAAACTGGCAACGTCAGTTGAATATACATTTACGATTATTTAAACCAATAAACTAATTAAATGAATCAACATTAATAAAATCACTTACCAGAAGACTTGTTTTCGCAATAACCAAATTGAATAGTTTCATCCAAATGTGACTCCGACATCCCACAAAGTGGCGTTCCACAGCTGTTCTCAGCAATTTTTGGCAACTTCACATTAAAGTGAAACCGCGAAGAGATGGCGGGTCGACTGGAAGCGGAAACGGACCACTTCATTATGAAATAGGTTGGATCTGCGAGAACGCGTAAGCGATGAAGTCGCGCTTCCTCCCTAATCCAACCTATTTTTAAACGAAGTGGTCCGTTTCCTCTTCCAGTCGACCCCGCCATCTCTTCGCAGTTTAACTGTACTTGCATTTCATATCAGCAACATTTGTATGCATAAGATTTTTTTTCTGTTGCAGTTTTGAATTTTGGTACAGGACTGTTTGAAATATTTCTGGACAGCACTTACATGGTAATATTAACTTTTAGAAATACGTAAGTAGACCTTATTTCATGTAAAAACAGTTGGATTATTCTATTCTTAGGTATTAATTGCTAAATTTATATAGAATTAATAGGTTTTCTAAAATGTTACCTCTAAGTGCTAACGATAGGAATTGGACAGCCAGAGGACTGCGGTTTTAGGGCTTCGATAATTTCTAGAAAAAAAAAGTGTTATCGCTCCAAATACAGTTGTGCTGTAAAGTTTTAGTGCTTTATTGGCATCAAGAATACGTTTTATTATTTAAAAATACTCAGTTCGGACAGCGAGTTACGAGTTTACAGAGAAACGGTCATACAAGTTTCTTCATTTCATATACAAAAACATAAAATGTGAACTCAGCAAACACAGTTGCATTAAGTAAATATCCAAAGACATGTTAACAAAAAATTCAAACTGAATCCCGCACTTACACCGAAATTTAAAACAGAAAGATAAATACGCACACATACATGAATGTAACAAAACATACACACTATAAATGGAAAAATACAAACACGTACACTGCCAATTAAAAACCTTAACATGCAAACGTGTAAAAAATATATATTTAATTCTTAATGTGTATATATAATTGTAAAAACGCACTCATACAAGTAAAAATACCTTCTTGCAAGCGTATGAACATAAAAAGGGTACCTGCCTGCTACATGGCACGCAACTTCCCTGAAGTTGTGCAGAATCGCAAGCGTATGAACATACAGCGAAAATTTGGGCGTATAAAAAGTGAACCCAAGAAAAAATATGCACAAAAATATAAAATGTCACACACGTTCAAATATAAAAACCTGAAAGTAATCTATTTCATACGCAAATGAACAAACTCATTAAATATACTAAGATCTAAAACGTACTAATGCTTCTCTAAAAATGGCACACTTACATACACACACACATAAATGTACAGACGTCTGAAAACAACTGATAATAAAAACACAGATTAGCATACAATGTATACACTCAAACTTTAATACTTGTACACATATTTAAAACTAGACCAAGATAAAAAGTAAAGAAGCAGGCACAAAAGTAGTAAACACACAAGCAATACACACATACACTAATGTAAACACTCATAAATTACCGTAAAAAAAGAGAACCAAATTCAGAATTACATACGCAAAAATATTGTTACAAATCTTGTAAATAGTTGTTGTTTTTCTTGCCTTGCACTATTGTCACTAGTTTTGGTTTTATCTGGCGACATGTTGCAAAAGTATCTGAAGATATCACTTTTACCATTTGCATACAGGCCCTGTAACGTTTTGTAGTTTTTGCACATCCCCTACAGTTAATAAGCATGAAGACATTTTCGCTTTCAGTTGTAATATTGTGGGTTTTTCTTTTTATCGCTAGAATTTTCTTGAATGGATTATTTAAGTTTGTGAATGAACAGAACACTCCAGATTTTGCTAGAATGTTGTAGAAATTTCCTTCCGAGTATAAATAGCTGTCCAACTGCCTTGAACACAGTCAGTTTTTCTCAGATTGGATTTCTGAGAGGCTCATTTTATTCGCTTG
Organism: Uloborus plumipes; assembly: GCA_038373865.1. Classification (NCBI taxonomy): domain Eukaryota; kingdom Metazoa; phylum Arthropoda; class Arachnida; order Araneae; family Uloboridae; genus Uloborus; species Uloborus plumipes. The sequence continues at coordinate 20,401 of JAXGGA010001640.1, read as the reverse complement.
GGCGAATGTTTGTTTTGCTTTTGTAATTTCTTAATTACTGTTCACGTTAGATACGTGGTGCTGAGTTACTGTTGAGAGTACAGTGTACTGTTTGCTACCTAATTGCTGGATGTTTAGCAATTGTTTCCTGCTCCTATTGTAAATAAGTGTACATACTTGTAAATAAATTGATAGTTACTTCGTCAAGATTGAAATTAGAGATGGAACGAAGCGGCATTTGGCCGAAGCGCCGAATACCGAAGCTTCGGCCGAAGCTTCGGCTGGCGCACATATTGAAGTTTTTGGATTAAATGCATAATAAATGCGTAGAGTTTTATACTTTTCTCCATATGTTTTAATATTCTTAATTCTTAGCGTTACACAATATTTTCAGCTTACTGTAGCATTCTTAAATTGATTTCATTAATTAAAGTTTATTTTTATTAGCCTACTTTCCCGTTAAAAAGACGAAAAAAGCATTAAAAGTGGCTTAATGCATCTAAAAAATATCGCCAAGTCCAAAAAATATCGCCAAGTCCAAAAAAAAGTCAAACAAAAAAATGAAATAAATATCGAAAAATTAAAAATTTGAAAGTAGGGTATTGATATGGGGAATTTGTGTATCGGTCGGTCGGTCTGTCTGTCCCTCCCTAATAACTTTGGAATGAACATTCCGATTTGAATGAAATTTTTTTTGTTGGAAAGATCTCAGCAAGGATACTTCATTACCGTATTTGATTTTTCGATTTGAACAATTTGTGGTTCAACTTTGAACCGTTTAAACCAGGGCTGCGGAGTCGAAGGAAAAATGGTCGACTCCGACTCCGGGATTTTAAAACTTTCGACTCCGACTCCGACTCCGACTCCCGACTCCTGCTTTTTTTTGTATTATTTATTTTTTTTAACCTAAATGTGAAGAGGGAAAAACCCTAAACAAAGGTTGAAATATTAAGTCCATTTTTAAAAGTTTCATTTTTATTCATAGTCGTAGCCAAGACTCACTTTAGGGGGGTGGGGGGGTAGCAAGCTGGGGTATCCCAGTTGGAGGTTATGGGAGGTCATTGTGACCTCTCAAAAAGTTAAATTTTCTCAAGAATTCTCGCAGGTAATTTCACCACATTTACCTCAACTATCGGAGGCCACTGTGACCTCTCAAAAAGTGAATTTTCTCCAGAGCAAAAGACAAGTGCCGCTCTTGTCATTTGACTCCGTACAAAACTAATCCTTTTCTTGTTAAATGGCCAGACTTTATTTTAACACATTGCCTTTTTGCTGCAAATATTTTTTTATTCATTTGCATAAGCCCAAACATCGTTTCACAAAGCAGACCCGCCATTTTGAAGCCCTTTTTAATGATCCTAGATGCTTAGGATTTGGATATTGGACGCTGAAAATTTGTATCTGTTACTTTCAAAGATATGTTTTCACCTCCATAAAATTTCATCCAAATCGGAGGTGGCCGGAGTCGGAGTCGGAGTCGACATGTTTTTCAGCGACTCCGACTCCGACTCCGACTCCGCAGCCCTGGTTTAAACAACCTGTCCCGCGATGCTAACTTTTGAGTGAACAGTCCGATTTGAACAAACTTTTTTTTGTTCGAAAGATCTTATCAAGGATACTTCATTCCCGTATTTACATTTCCGATTTGAACAATTTTTCGTTCAACATTGAACCGTTCAAACACGCTCTCCCCCCCTAATAATTTTTGAGTGAACAGTCCGATTTAAACAAACTTTTTTTTGTTTGAAAGATCTCGGCAAGGATACTTCATTACCGTATTTAAATTTCCAATTTGAACATTTTTTCGTTCAACATTGAACCGTTCAAACAACCTTTCCCCACCTAATAAATTTTAAGTGAACCGTCCGAATTGAATAAACTTTTTTTTGTTCGAAAGATCTCGAACAGACTCATTCCCATATTTCATTTTTCAATTTGAAGCATTTTTCGTTCAATGATGAACCGTTCAGAAAAAAATTTTAACATGAGCGCCTACGAGGAAATTTAAATTGAATATTGATTCTGGACTTAAAGTAGGATTTCCTTCAAACTAACTTTGTAGGAAAACGGTTTTGATAAATATTGTATTGTAAAGTATTTTTCAAATAATCTTCTTTGATGACTCTGATTCCGACTCCGACTCCGCAAACATGGCGGAAATGCAGGCTCAGAAAAAAAAATGATTGACTGGGCAGACGATTTTTTGTTTATTTATTTATTTGTTTTGTTGTTTTGTTTAATTTGGCAGGGATTCAAGTGAAACAGCACTGCGATCGCTTCGAATTGCAATCGCTACTGGAAGTGAATTACATTATCATCAACTTAACTTGGCATGACGTCACTACGAGTGGAGCCAATAAGAGCTCACAAGCACTCAGCGATCTCCTCTTATTCGCCAAGTAGACTGTGACGTTTTATCAAGCTCGTTTTTCATAGGCAAACGTCACGCTGACGTCACGATTTTATCAAGACGTTTTTATCAAGAAACGTTCTAATGTAATTCATTTCCAGTAGCGATTGTAATTTGCGATGGCCTGTTTCACTTGAATCCCTGCCTTTATTATTATTATTTTTTTTCTTAGCAGACGATTTTTTTTTGTTAACAAAAATTTTTCATTCACGAGAAGATTTTATTCTTTATTCATATTTAATAACTGGCAACGAATTAAAATCGAAATTCGAGACATTTTATTAACGAACGAGTTTTTTTTTTCTTTCTTTGATAAAATGTGTTTTGATGTTCCTTGTACTTTTATTTTATTTATTTTTTTTCTTTTGAAAACGATTATAGAATTTTTCTACTGAAGAACTATAACAGTTACATTCTTTAAAAGGTGCGACAAAACTTTATTTACTCGTTTATTTACTTTTTACGTGTGTCTGATGAGAGGAGTATATTTTGCTTTTAGAAATCAGCTTTATGTTTGACATAATTTTCAGTTTCAGATAATCAAGAGAATATTGATCAGATGCTACAATGCCGATGTTGATGTACGGGAAAGTAGGCTCGTTTAGTTCTTGACAGAACTTCTTGTTTTGGTTGTTTTTATTTTAATATTCTTAGTATTACACAACCTTTTCAGCTTACTGAGTCATTCTTAAATTAATTTCACTAATTAAAAGTTTTCTTGTTTTGTTTTGCTTTGTACTGCTAGTACAAGAAAAGATATTACTATTTTTGTACTGCGAATTAGTAGTAGGATGCTCTACTTGGAACATGAAAAGCTCAGTCAACTATCTTAATATTCTTAATGCAAAATGCTTCAGTTTTTGGTGAATTCGAAAAAATAGTATCATGCATTCTTTTTCACTTGTCTTTCATTTGGTATTTATTTTAAGAGGATTATTTAATAATGTCACAAGTTCAAAGAAACTATTCATTCCAAGGTTGAGTTTTGGAAATCACAAGCAATGAATCACAAGTAATAGAACTTTCGTTGCCTAAAGAAAAAGAGCTAGAACTGTACATGAACAAGCCACTCTTAAATAGGAAAAATTGCCCACTGAATTGGTGGATGGAAAATAAAACAATTTTTCCAGGATTATCAGAATTGGCCAAACGCTACTTATCTGCTCCAGGCAGCAGTGTATACAGTGAAAGAACATTTTCCGAAGCTGGTAATGTGTACGAGAAGAAAAGAAGCAGGATTCTGCCTAAAAATGCAAAAACATTGGTTTTCTTACATCATAATTCTAAGTTATGTGACAAATGAGCAGGTATTATTCTATTAATTCAAGTATAAATGACGAATCTTTTTTAAAGTTAGTCAACTAATCAGAATTTATTCTTTTTTAATTATAAATACTTAAAATGCGGATCTTGGGTGGATGTGTGCTACTAATGGACTGGACCCCTTCCTCATATTTTGATTTATACAAAAATACATAAATAAGATGTAGCTTTAAGTTATGTATTAACAATTACTTACTTGTTTTACTATATCCTGATTTTGTTGTTTAGAATCTTGATCAATGAAATACATAATAAGTTAATATATGTTGATAGATTAATACATCTCTTCAAAAAAACTGAAATTGTGTACCTATAAATTTCAAAAAATATAAAATTTAAAAAAAAAGTAATTCAGGATGCATAATAGTTGCACATCTGCCCTTGTACACATAAGAACCATTACCATTGTTCAAAGTTTCAAAGCTAGAAATCATTGAAAAATACTCAATGCAGTATATTTACATAGCTTTTATTTTAAAACTAAAGTTTTTTTGAACAAATATAACGAAATGTAATATTTAAACGAACATATTTTTAATAAATATTTTATTAATTATTGAATGCATTCTGGCTTCAAATGTTCAATACGCACATATTTTTAATAGAATATAAATTTCTATTATGTTTTATCATGAGGAACAATTTTGAGTTAAAAAGACTATCTTATATGATAATAATTGTAACAGAAAATTTGCTGCATAAATTTCAGGGTGAAACAGCCGAAGCAGCCGAATCACAACTCATGCTTCGGCCAGACCGAAGCTTCGGCAAAATGGCCGAAGCTTCGTTCCATCTTTAATTGAAATGATTATTTAAGAAAGCTGAAGGTGCTACGGACTCGTTACAATATGTATATACACGAGGAAAACACGAACAAACATAAATGTAAAAACACACATACTCACGTGCAATACACACACTAAGTTGCAAAAACAGCATAAATAATGTGAATCCTATCAACACACGTACAAAAAATTCCGCTTACACTCAAATGTAAAAATACCCACACAGTATAAGTATAGTATCATTCTAAAAAAATCTCACACAAAGGCAAAATTTCCAGAAGTTCACAAACGTACAAATATACAAAAATAAAAAATGTATAAATAAATAAAAACGTGTATATTAAAATATAAAATGCACACCCAAATGTAAGAATACTCACATACTCATAAACAATGCACACATTCGTAAGTATAAAAACACATACACAAAATAAACGCATATGTAAAAGTACTTACAAAAAATTTCAGACAAACAAGACTGAATTCAAAAATGCGCACACATTTGTAAAAGTATACACACATAATTACGAAAATAAAACTCACCAGTCAATTAACTTTTTCTTGCAAAAAATGAATATACACACTTCCTTCACAAATTTTTAAAACAGCACTCACTGACAAATCTAAAAATTTATAAACGTACTATAGCAAAATAAAAATGCACACAAAACTCTAAAAAAGACACTTACGTACAAGTAGACATTCGTCCTCAAACACACAAATCTAAAACACACACATACTAATTTAAGTACGTATACATAAATGCGTGCACTATTACGCGTGCACTACGCGTGCACTATTACGCGTGCACTATTGTAATAACCAAACTCATATTAAGGTTAAAAACGCACATAAATGCAAAAAAAAAACTTATACTAAAGCAAAGTAGCTTCAAATACAAATGAAAAACTGCACACACACATAAATCTGTACCTCGGAGGGATACAACACTATGTCCATTTTCATAACTTCAGAAGGATAAAACACCAAGTCCACATGGTGTTCTATCCCTCTAAATGAAAGTGGACTTGGTGTTGTTTTAAAACATGCTATATCCGGTTCTAACTGGTTTTGGACATAGTGCTCTATTCCTCTAAGAAATATGAGAAAGCTGATTTTAACTCTGTAATAAAGTCAATATGGAAAAAAATGGACATAGTGTTGTATCCCTCCGAGGTACAGAAATATGTTCATATATTTATGAGAATATACACACACACGCATTAATGTGAAAACGAACATGAGCACTTGACAATATGTACATAAATACAAATCTTGCAAACATCTCACAAATGTAAATTCTAAAACAAAAATCAAACAGCATCCTAAGTTACTGTAAAAATAATCATATCATATAAGAGCACATCGTGCGCACAATGTGAAAGTACTCACAAAAATATTAAAATGCTGTCAAGAGAAAAAATAAACACTCAAATTAAAAACCCTTAACACACAAATCTATAAACACGCTCACACACACACACAAACACACACTAAAAAGTTACGCGCGCACATATTACAAGCACACACAAATGTAAGCATAGACATAAATGCACTGTTTTACGCGCACCCCGAAATATAAAAACACAGCCATACATAAAAAAAACTACGCACATGTAAAAAATACAAGCATAAAAACGCGTATAGGAATAAAACTATAGAAACGCAAAATCCCACGACTGTAAAAATACACACACAATTGGAAAAGTGAAATGCATTCATAAAAACAATCTCACGCAACTAAGGATGCGCACACAAATGTAAAAAACATACAACAAAAATACACAGACGCGAGAAATAATATTTACACATTTGCGCGAATACACTGAAAATAAACAAAAATGTAAAAACCACACCCAAGTGCTTTTTAAAAATATAAGAAAATGCCCACTATATACAAATCTACAACTCCATATAAACATACTCAAATTCGTAAACACATCCCTAAAAATGCCACAAACAGTCGCATAAATGCTCAAAGGTTTGAAGGCACGGAATGTAAAAATGCACTCTCAAAAATGTACAAATACTTCAATACAAGTTCAAATACATATTACGCACACACATTAATGTGTAAAAAACACGCAAGTAGAAAAACACAGAAAGAAAAATGAAACAATGCACACACACACAAATGTAAGTAACATCCACACTAATGTAAATCGCAGTCATACATCAATGTAAAAAATCATTTACAAATGTAAAACGGCACGCAAGCAATCATAAGTTCATACATAGGGGGCACATCCACACAAGTTTAAACACATACAGACCTTAAAATACATACATTTTGTAAAAAATACTTACACAAATGCAACAATGAGCAGCGGAAAATTTTGCTTTGCTGAAATTCATTTTATAATTTAGTTATGTAAAATTATTTACATATTGTCGAACTGAAAAAGGAGAAAATTATTCTGAGCGTTTCGTTGATGTTTTCCATACTTATTTGCAGTTGAGAGCTAGCTATACATATTGGGAAAAAAAAAACTACATTTTTTAACGCTTTTGTTTGTTATTTTAAAAGTATGAATACTTACCATTAATTAAAAGCACAAGGGTCATTTTCACCATATGCTTACACTAGCTGCGCGGCCCGGCACTGCACGGGCTTTAAAGTAGTGAGGAAGGTTTAAACAAACTACTCGCCGCCAAGGCGGCTCGCTTTAAAGTTGTGAGGAGACTTATTTGAAACCTATGTAGCTACTACATAAGAAAAAAACACATTAAAAATAATAAAACAATACCCAATATAAAAATACCACGCACTTTTATTATGTGTTTAGATAAGTACCCATGTTGTACTAAACCATGACAAATCAAATAATTTATTTAGATTAGTAACTATATGCAACCATTAAAAAAAATTTAGACTCATTTGAAGCCAACGTATATATGTGCTACATAAGGAAAAAAACGTTAAAAGAATAGTTAAACACTACCCAATATAAATATACTATGCAATTAAATTATGTGTTTAGTACCAATGATACAAAATAGTAAAAACGTGACAAAAATATGACGAATCATATTTACTTAGGTTAGTAATTATCTAAATCATTAAAAAAAAAAAAAGGTTTGACTCATTTGAAACCTACTTACCTACCTATTAACATAAGAAAAAAAAGTCAAAAGAATAAGAAAACAATAGCAGTACGAAACAAAAACTATATCGACAAAATCTGCGGTCTTCCCCACTATTTTTATTAAAAGGCACGTTTGTTGTCAAATATCAAATTTAGTTCTTCTTTTCGGTCATTTTAAGCAACAACTTTCTGATGCCACAGAGAACAGTTTTTTAAGGAAAACCGATTTAGCTTATTTTTTTATAATTCATCAGAAATTAATCAGAAATATAAAAAATAATTATTTTCAATATTTTTCATGTAGGGATGGATCTTTTAAGAACTATTGGACATATTTTTTCAAAATATGTGACAGGTGCATGAAGTAAGCAAAAAGCGAATTGCGCATTTGCATTGAATATAGCAACACAGAACAAATATAAAAAGCAATAACTCTCTAGAGGAAGTTTGAAAAAATAAATAAACAAATGAATAAATTAATTTATTCCAGTGGGGCTGGAGTTTTTGTGAGAATATCAAATTTAAAATTTACACAAAACACGCATTTAAGAAATTTGCAATTTCACCTGCAGTTTACACAATGTATCTTAAAAGTACCGTAAAATGGGGTGTATAGGAACAGCGGGGTCAATCGGAACAAAACTTCCCGACCGTACAACGAAATTCTTCATAAATAAACTATTGGGTATTTTTCACCATGAATTTTTTTCTTAGTAAGGTAAGATCATAGGGAGTAGGAAAAAATTACTTTTGTCAATCTGGCAACGCTATTGGCTTCTAAGGAGGGCTGCACGTGGAACGCTAGAAAACATCACATTTCCATAGACTGCAAAACTTCATATGCAAGATCAAACCTTCTTATATTTAAAAACTAAGAGTGGTATGTTTCAATTATACATGTATCTGAATAACAGAATACCGCATTAGAATTTACATTTTTTATAAATTGTGTCATAAAAATGAAGAATTCTGAAAAATGGCATAGAAAAAAAAAATGCGGGGTGAATCGGAACACTTAGTTCTGTTGTTCCAATTCAAACTTATTTGAAGGAAACTGTTTGAAAAATCAAGATTCTAACCCCAATTCTTCTAATCAAGATAAGGACAAGGTTTTATTACTGTTTATCTCTTCTCGTGAGCAACTAGATCTTAGAATGACAAACAGTTGCAGATTTCAAAAGATTTTTTCTCCAGGAGACTTTTTTTTACTTAAAATGCAAGGGGGAAAGTCACATAGACTGTACGTGGTAAACGTCCAGCACGCACACAGACAGTGATGAATAAGTAGGAAAATCTTACAGAACAATCCCCGAAACCCAGGGTTTTTAAGAAACTAAAGAAAAGGCAGAGTTCATCCCAGGAGATGTTATGAAAAAACTTAAGCCAAGTCAAAATTGCTAGTTTTAAGGACAAGTACATATTTGTGGACGACATGAGTGACTTCCATTCATGTTAAATCGTGGTATTTCAATTCAAAAGCATTTCTTAAGATTACTTTTCATTTTTCATAAGTTCAAAATTATTTTGAATTTTGACAAATTATAAACGTTTACTGGTATTGAAATTATACATTTATGTGACAGTAATTATCTGTTCTTATTCTCCCCCATCAATATTACTCATGTTTGTGAGACCTATTACAGGTTAAATTGAAAAAAATAAAAATTTTAACAAGTGTTCCGATTGACCCCTATCAGCGGGGTGATTCGAAACACCCATAATTTCCTATATATTTTAATAATAATTTTTCAAAATGCTTTGTCTTCGCTTGGAATATCAAAAGTAAAGCAAGACCGAAGTTTTTACCCAAAAAATCAAATTAAAAAAAAATCTTTTAACTACTTTTTTTACAATCAAAGCTGAAAAGTGTTCCGATTCACCCCATTTTACGGTATTTAACAAAAAAGAAAAAAAAATCAAACTGAATTAATATTTCGCAGGAAAGCCCTATCTTCGGTGTCAAGGATTTCATTTTTAAAGATATATAACTAATATCAATATAAATATTTCATCCTTTAGTAAAAGTCAGTTGTTTATTAAGCGATAGCAGTATCGGACAGTATAAGTAAAACGTTAAATAGATAAAATGTGCAGAAAATATACTCCATATTCGTCTTACAAGTAATAAACTCCTAAAATGATGGTGCATCACTGAAAAAGAACAAAGCATTCTCTTTTGTACCCGCTTTCCGTAGAGAAAGTGTAGCTAAAGTAACTTTAATTTGCAGTCCCGATCTTCCAGTCCTTAGTCATTCTAATCTCATTAATACAATATTATTTTTAATATATTATTAAGCTCATTTATCCTTTAAGCTGACTAGCCTAAATTACACATTCTTTCATTTTTCTTACATTCATAAATTAATGTTCAAGTTGGATTCCGTGTTCTTCGATGAACTTAGATACTGAGCCCTGAAGAAGCTAACTGAGATGTAACGCCACAAAATTCAAACAATGTATAGGGTGTTTGTAAAGCGTGATTAGTTAAACACCAATATTTTTATATTTTTGTGTCATTTTCATTAATGAAATTTGGTCGGAATAGTAATTAATGTACTGAAGGTGAATCTGAAGTTTGTAGCAATATAAAATAATCACTCTTTTTTAATGCGTTATTTTGTTAATTTAAAAGTTAATTTGTATGATTCGTAATACAATATTTTAAGAGCTTTGGCACGTAAATAACAGTTACTAACGATGAAAATAAACTTTTTTGTAATAAATTGTGCGCATCAAAATTAAATGCATGATATTTACACCGATCTTCTTTGGAAACGTTATGAAGAGAATATTTTTTTGTCTTATTTTTCAGCGAATATCTTGTTCCAGTCGTACAAAAACATGTAAATAAGTACGAGATAGGCAATCAATTGGCAAAAAGCTATTTTATTCCACTAAGAACTTAAATTTTATTGCTTGTTTATGTCAAATTAATAGTTTGTTCATACGAAACTTATTCTTTATCAGTGGTGACCAACGCAAGGAAAAAATGTAAATCTCAATTGCAGTTCTTTTTCAACGTAACCTGATGTTCTCCTTAATAAAAACTCTTAAAAATAAACAATGCTATGCACATTATTCAATCATTTTAATGATATCATGTGTCAAAATCAAAAAGCATGTAACGAATTTGCTACTTTTCACCGTTGTAAAAACTGCAACTGAGATTTTACTAAAAGAAGGAAAAAACTTTTAAAATTGCCATTTGAATAGTGATACCAAAACTTTAATGGCATTCTTAGTATCAAAACAATTTTTAAGAGCTTCAAGGAGTTATTAAAATGTACAGTAAAACTTGGCCTCAAGTAGTTTTGATAACATGCTTCTATTGCAGGGCTAACAAGTTTAGCATGTATGAGGACTCTAATGCTAGTTTACTGCCTTTCAGATAAATTCTACAGCTGGATGAGTTTTCACAACTTCTTTTTTTTTTTGTGTGTGTGTGTGTGCAAATATCAAAGCGCCTTTAATACGCTTAGCGCTGAAATTATGATGCGGCTGCCTTTATGACTGGAGACGATTATAAGACAATATGTTTTCTTAAAAGCTAAATCAAATTAAATAAACATTGAAAATCTCTCAAATTTCTTTTGGATTACGTACACTACCAGTGGTTAAAAAGAGTTACATATTGAGCTAATTATTATACAGTAAAATAGTAATTTCAACAAATATAAAAATAATTCTTGATATTTTTAGTAAGTTAAATATTAAGAATTTGCACAAATTGCGCTTAATTACCACGTTAAGCTCTTATTCGAGTTTTTATATAAAGAATTGAGAAATGAAATGTGTACCTACTTAGTGGCATGAAAACTTGCAAAATATTGCTTTAAAAATGTCTATAGATGAATATAAATTAATATGATTAAACAAAACATGTACGTTAAAAAATTAGTACCAATAATAATAATGCAATACAATGTCGTACAAAAACATGTAAATAACATGTAAACATGTAAAACATGTAAATAAGTGTGCAATACATTGCTTTTTCAATAATTATGCATGAAAATAGTTACAATCATAAGCATTTTAATTTTAATTCTATATTTCATATTAGCATTTCAATATTATCAAGTCCAATGCTTGTCCTACAGTTTTTCATTATCCTTTTTATGGGTAAAAATACACTGAAGTGACAAAAGTCATGGGATAGCAATATGCAAATTTTCAGATGGCAGTAGCATCGCATAGAACAGGTATAAATGCGCAGTGCTTTTACAGAGCTTTCATTTCTGTTCAAGTTATTCATGTGAAGAGGTTTTAACGTGATGATGACCGCACGACGTGAATTAACAGACTTTGAACGCGGAATGTTAGTTGGAGCTAGACGCATGGGTCATGCCATTTCGGAAATCGTTAGAGAATTCAACATTCCCAGATCCACTGTGTCAAGAGTGTGCCGAGAGTATGAAATTTCAGGCATAACATCCCACCATGGACAGCGCAGTGGTCGACCGCCTGCACTTAAAGATCGAGACCGGCGACGTCTGCAAAGAGTCGTAAATTCTAACAGACAAGCAACACTGCGTCAAATCACCGTAGAAATCAATGTGGGACGTACAATGGACGTGTCTGCTAGAACCGTGCGGAGAAATTTGGATTTCTTGGGCTATTCCAGCAGAAGACCGACTCGAGTGCCTTTACTGACAGAACGACATCGCTTGCAGTGGCTCTCGTGGGCACGTGAGCATATCGGTTGGTCCCTAGATGAATGGAAAACCGTGGCCTGGTCCGATGAGTCACGATTTCAGCTGGTAAGAGCCGATGGTAGGGTTCGAGTGTGGCGCAGACCCCACGAAGCCATGGACCCAAACTGTCAGCAAGGCACTGTTCAAGCTGGTGGTGGCTCCGTAATGGTGTGGGCTGTTTTTTCATGGCATGGACTTGGTCCTCTAGTGCGACTGGACCGAACATTGACTGGAAATGCTTATGTGCAGCTACTTGGAGATCACTTGCAGCCATTCATGGACTTCATGTACCCAAACAACGATGGGATTTTTATGGATGACAATGCGCCATGTCACCGGGCCACAACTGTTCGCAATTGGTTTGAAGAAAATTCTGGACAATTCCAACGAATGATTTGGCCACCTAGATCGCCCGACATGAATCCCATTGAGCATTTATGGGACACCATCGAGAGGTCTGTTCGTGCCCAAAATCCTGCCCCATCAACGCTTTCACAATTATGGACGTCTATCGAGACAGTATGGCTCAATATTCCTGCAGAAGACTTCCAACGACTTGTTGAGTCCATGCCACGTCGAGTTGTTGCACTTCGCCGGGCAAAAGGAGGGCCGACACGATATTAAGAGGTATCCCATGACTTTTGTCACTTCAGTGTAGGTTCGACGTAATAGAAAACATAACGAAGCATACGTCTTGGAATATATATTTTTTAATATGAAGTGGTACTAAAACATTAAGCGGAAACTAAGAATGTCAAACTTTAAGTGAATATCTAACAAAAATTCTTACTTTCAGTTGCCAGAGTGTTATAATACTAGTCCCCAGTCATACGAATTCGGGTGTCAGATGCACCTTCTTTTAGCTGAACCTCATTTTTGCGACTCTATACGAAGGAACGTCAGGGAATTTCAGATGAACGATTTGACAAATATACAAAAACCACTCAATCCTTCTACAAGTTTCTAAAATTCTCGAATCTACGCATTCGTCCGGCAAAGACGAAACTTACTACCAAAAACAGAGACTATACACATTAAGATAGGGAGCGCGGCGCGACAATGACAAAATTGGCACTCAGTTTGATATTGTCTACAACAATCACCTTTTTTTTTTCTTAAAATTTCTACACCAATGATACCATCAATATTTCTGTCCGTAATTTACACACTCTAGAATGAAATGACATGAATATCGTTGCAATTGAGATAGTTTCACAGAATGAGATTAAATTTTTATTGTTCTTTTTAAAGAAAAATATTTTCATGGTATTTTTCGAAAACATCAGTTTTCTACGGAACTTGATCTGAAAGGTTTGGAAATACAGTCGAACTCGCTTATAACGAGCACGTCGGGACCGTAACATGTTGCTCGTTAAATCCGAGTGCTCGTAATAAACAGGTCCGTACGGCCGGCGTGCAACCAGAAGGGGTGGGGCTCGGGAGGTGAAATAATTGAGTTTACTTATAATTTAATTGATACTTACTTTAATAACATCAATTAATTTAAGTAAATGCTGTTCTTTATTTAATGATTTCTCTTTAAACAATTAGCCCCACCTGTTATACCGGATTTGTGAACTCTCCCTATTGACACTGGAATGCTGGGGGAATTTTTCATACAAAAGTATTGATTTGCAGGGTTAAAAAAACGATGATAAGTCAGGAATAAGACTAGAAAGATGAGAAAAAAAGACTGCGAGAAGGAAAAAATTGCTCTTTAAAACCGGGTCTTGCTCGTCAAAAACGAATTCTGTTCCTTAGACTTAACATTGATCCAACCAAATATTATCGTTTCCCTCGTTAAATCCGAGTTCTCGTTATATCCGAGCTTGTTATAAACGAGTTCGACTGTACTCATTTTAACAGAGTTTTATAGAATTCAGCAAGTACAATATTTTTGTCAGTATTAAACTTTTATTGACGTCTATGAACAAACTATTCCAGCCTGAATTTAAAGGAAACTTTAGAATAAACCGATGGAAGTATTAATATTGTCGATTAGAAGTTATTATTTATTAATATATATATAAAAATATACTTTTTTGTCAACTATATTCGTATGATTTCGTTCCTCAAGAAACATTTTTTTAAAAATGATTATCGTTCTACCTGATGAATTCCCAAGTCAAATTATAACTTTGAAAGTTAACCAACACGCCTTCACGTGTCCTTCGATATCTGAGCAATACTGAAATGTATTCCGCAATCAAACCAGCATAGCTAGACTTTTTCTTGCACTGTTAGCGAGATTGTTAAAATCTGGAACATTCTTGCCACTCTTCTATAGGAGGTTTACGCACTTGATTCTTCATATGAAAAACCCATGATCGCTCTAACTCATTTTTCATCTCAAAAAAAGTTAATTTTATTCATACGAGTAGTTTACATTAATTATGCGTACCTTTCTATAAAGGGAAAGCTCATTGTCATCGAACCAATACCAAACAGATACACGTAAAATTGAAATACCGGTATATCCAGCCCTTAAATAATACTGTGTAGTCGTAAGCTAAGAAACGTAGAAACTCTCAAGCTTTCTCCTAACAGAAAAATGCGATACCCAAGTTGTTCATTTTACGTATATCGATATTTTAAAAAATGCCAAAGTGTACATAAATGTACAGAACGATTCATGCATGTGTAATGCACTATTCATGCGATGCTTAATCTCACACTATATTTCTTCAAGAAATTATGATCTGAATAAGCTGACGTGTAGGTATGAATGTATACGCATATATATGTGTTTGTGTATATAGATATATTCTTGAAATGACAAGACGTACAGATGGCGAGGGAGGCAACTGGGAGGGACAAAGCGTTTTCTTGTTGTGGGGGGCGGGGTTTTTCACATGAATTCAAGATTTCGTTCGCTTGACTTTTCAGCTGCTTTGGGATTTGCGTGTTTTCTTGTTTCTTAGAACGCTTTTACTCATCTCTGTCCTCTCTGAAGAGGTAGGTGGTCCAGTAGACGAGATTGAAGAGGGCGAACATGAGGGGGAAGAAGATGCGCGAGATGACGTCGATACGCTTGGAGCGGGAGGGGAATCTGTTCATCCATCGTCTGCACAGGTTCACTTTCGGACTTTTCATGTGCACTTCGCACTGGCGCATCTTCTCGGCGTGCAGATCACCGTGATGGTGCACCAAGGGCTTCTGGGAACAACAACACTTTAGACACATCAGTCATTTTGAAACAATGAACATGACACAGCACTCAAGTAAAACAGCAGACAATCATTCCCATTTTAAATTAACCGTCAAATTCTTCCGCAAAACCAAATTTATCGGCAAGTGCACGATGGATCTGTAATTATGGAATTGCTGAGCTTTAATCTTGTTTGTAACATTTTGTATGATATTTTTGAGAGAGATTTATGATCCTAGTATTCCCTTATCCATAGTATTGGCTTAGACAAAAGCTACTGCCGTGCTAAGCACAAAAGTCGTATCCGTACTTTTCAACAAAATTGAGTTATCGCTACCAGGTGGTTCTTTGTGATGTATTTTACCCACATACAAAGTTTTATGGTCATTTGGAAACATTAAACATTTTTTTAAAGTTTTTGAAAAAGTATTATCCAAATCGAATACATGGATTCCCAAAACTTTAACTTTAAGAGTTTTTTCTCAGTTTGAGCTCGACTGCAGATACCACTTTTGTGCTTAGCACGGCAGAGTAGTCGACGGAATAATACGTAAGTAAACCATGCACTATTCATTACAGATGGTTGGAAACGAGTTTTAAAAAAGCGTGTGAATAAATGCACATTACTACCAAATTATGTCTAAAATGCTTATTTAATGCACGTCAAATGCAGGATAGATCTCTAATGATGGAATATCCAAACTTTAACCATGATGATATAACTTTGGATGTCATTTTAGGGAGATATTTATGACTTTAATGTTCCCTTGGCGATGCTTTTGGCTTTGACAGAAGTAGTTGACGGAAAATGTAAGTAAACCACGCATTGTTAATAAGGACATTCCATAAAAAAGCCATCATCGTGTCTTAAACGTGACGCTCACGTTTTTCATTACAAAATAGAAATTTTAGAGGGTAATGAACGAAATTTTTAGTTATAAAATCACACACAGGGTGTGGGATTTTGTAGGTAGGAAATATAGTTCATTACCTTTTAAAATTTCCTCTTTTAAAGGAAATATATACGCTTCACGTGTGTGAAAAAAAATCGCGCGCACTTTTCGCGGAATCGCGAAAAATGCGCGATGTTTCGAACCATCCTGTTTCGAACCATCTCAACTATTCATTGCAGATGGTTCGAAACAGGTTTTCAAAAAGCATATGAATAAATCAAAAATTCTGCCAAATTAAGTCTAAAATGCTTATTTATTTCCCATTGTGATTAAATATGCCATAATGATGCTAAAAGAAATTTTTAATGCTGCGTTTATAATAGAAACAAGTCTTTAGGTATGCAAATATCATATAAACACACATAAACTCATACGCATAAAAGTGTCATTTAGGAAAATCAATTTAAAAGTTTTTTTATTCTCTCGTCAAAGTACTACTATCAAATTAGGATGCATTTTAAATAAAAAATGATATAATGTCCAACAATCAATTTTATTAGAAAACAAGAAACACATTAAAACTAAAAAAATATGAAAATATCGCTTTTTGATACTTGTAAAACTGAATGGTCATTTTTCTGATGAAAAACTCATGGTCTAAAGTGTCTATTTTGTCTACGCTTTGAGTGACATAACATCATGTCTAACTTTTTCAAAATGTCAACTATATCAGTGACGGTTTTGTTCTTGTTATTACAATAGATTGAAGCCAAAGATATAGCAAATTAAAAATTGATACTTAGCTCCTTTTTTAGATAATGTGAGTTCTTAAATGGCAATTTCATTCTTCTTTCATTTTTTCGTACCGTAAATAATTGAATTTTACTTGAAATCCAACATAAGCCAGATAAATCTTAGTTTTGTAAGATAGAAATTGATTTTCCCAGGCTTGGGAGTTTTTTGTACAATTTAGTTGTTTTTATAAGAAACAATATTGATGAACAAACAAATCATTGAGTGTTAAAAGGAAAGATATGCTTCTCTGAATGTAACCCCGTATAAAAGGGTAAAATAATTTCAGTAAAAATTTTCCTCCTTCACTTTCTTGTTAAAAATTATCTGAAGACTCACTGTATTTCAGGGCCTCTCAACTCTTTTCATCCCACGTACCCCTTTTACTGTTTGATGATACATGTGTGCCCCAACAAACAAGTACTTGCGTTTTAATGTATGATTACACATTTTTTTCTAAAAACTTTGTCTCAATTTAATTCTAGCATTATCAAAATAATTTCTTATATTTTTTAATAACTAAAATTGTACTTATTACAGATTCATTAACATTTATAATTTTAACAAAACTAAAACTATTTTTGTTCTGATTTTATTACGCGATTTAATCATGCATGTAACACACCACCAGAAATCTCTTCTGCCGACAACAGCCTGGAAGCAATGATGTGTTGGTGGTAAAAAAAAAAAAAAAGAAAAGAAAAAAAAGAGCGAAATATTAAAACTTCTGTTTTAAGAGAATATATAGTACTCGTAGTCCTATTAGGTTATGATATACATCATTTAGGTTTCGAAAACAAAATTCAATGACACCCTAAATCGGGTTTAAATTAAGCACGCGTTTGACTCAATGCTTTAATATTTCCAATTACACCCCATAATTTATTTTATTAATCATTGTCTCATTTGTTATCAAAGCCACTGTATCATTGCAGTGAACCACATAATTGAGCAAAATGAGATAGCGTGTACAAAAGTATCAATAAAAACATGTAAAAAGAGTTAAAAACTCAGAAAACCGCTGTTACTAGGCCATCAAATGCAAGCCTCTTTATCAGTGCATAAAAAAGAATGGCTGCACAGATTCATTTGACCATTTTTGTGAACCGTTCTTTTTTATGTAATGATGAAGAGGATTGCATTTAATAGCCTCGAAATAACTGATTGCTGTGTTTATGGCTCTTTTTAAATGATTGTATTTGTACTTCTATGCAGTGTCTCATTTCGTAGTAGGGTCAAGTGGGGCAATCAACGGGTGTTTCGCTGTCTCTAATTTTTAGCGCCCTGCAGGAAAGTGTTCATAATCACCCTCTATTTTTCTAGGTTGGGGTAACTATGAACATTTTTTTTCAGAGTAGTTCAATAAACTTCATGTCCAATTTTCATGATCCAAATAGTTGTTTTGATCATTTAACTGAGCCATTGACGTTTTGTAATGATTTATATGCAACTGTTTGTGGGCTTTAACGTCCAAATGCTTCGCACTTATGTGAAGAAGACGCCACCACATCAGTACACAAATTAAGACTTATTAAGGGCTGTGAATAATATTTTAATTGGGAACATGACCTACAGAAAGGCAGTGGGCACCTACGCCACCTCTTTGAGTGTTTTGCACTACAGAATAAAGGTAAAGTCAAAATTAATAGAATGGGAGCAGGTCGCTCAACGGACGTCCCAACTGATGTGGAGCTAAATCTAACAAAATGTCTAATTGCTAAGACTCTTATGGGGCTTCATTGCTACAATGAAGGGTTGAAAAGCCTTATTCAAGACTTTGCCTTGGCCAATGGGTTTCATGTCCGATTCAAAGATGGAACACCAGGTAATGACAGGCACATTAGTTTCATGAAGCGGTATTCAAACATTTCTCTAAGAAAACCAGAACTCCTACTGAAATCTAGGAAGAAAGCCAGAAATCCCTTCGTGGCATATCATTTTTCTGATGAAGTCAAAGAATTCACTGAAAAGCCAGGATAAAATGTGCATGTTCATATTTACCCCATGCATTATGGGGTAATTATGAACAGCTGGGGTAATTAAGAACAAGAATTTTAAAAAACATGCAGAAGACAAAAAAAAAAAAAAACGGTCGCGCAGTGTATCAGAAGAATAGATATAAGTGTTCCTGATGGGTGTGCAGATTTTTAAGTAGGACATGGTGCTTCAGAAAGCAGTTGGCGTATGAAAATGTAAAAATTTGTTCATAATTACCCCACTTTACCCTACAGAGTTTTGGACTGATTTTTTGCCACATAGTTGTTAGAAATGAGTAAGAAGTAGAAGAGTAAACGAGTTGAAGTTACCATAGCAAAAGTTGTCGCTCCATCCTCTAGATGGTCAGCCTCCAGAGCTGCATGTTCCAGCTCCCACTGCTTCTTCTGCTGTTCTTTGGCACTCTTCTTGTGCGCGTCGCTGCGGGAAGCGTAGTTGACGAGCGCGAACTCGAGTAGTGCGCCGAACACGAAGGTCAGGCAGACCCCTGTCCACTAGGGTGTATCGAAAAAAACTTTTTTTCGAAATTCAATTTACTAAGTTGATAAAAAGTTGCCCCTACCTACCCACATATTCCACAAAAAATTTCAGTCTAATCAGAAATTGTTTAGGTCTTCCGCACGAGGCCTGAAGTTTGAGAATTTCTTCAAAAATTTGATTTTTTTTCTAATTTTTTTAAAAATTAAGAATAAATGTTAAAAATAATTCAAGTTGAAAAATGTACACCGCAAAGTCGGAGGACAAAATTGGGTTTGAAAAAAAGTATATTAAACAACATTTAAATCTTCCACATTTATTCTAAACTGACGTAATTTTCACCAAAACTAGCATTTTACAAGACCCTGCGGCTTGGTTAGAAACTTGTTTATGAATGTGGAATCTAACTGAATTAATACTTGAAACTAGTATTCATCTATGATTTATGTGAAGTAAAAAGTAAAATAATATAAACTATAAACAAAATCTAAGCCCCTCGTCACACAGTGCCCGCGTTCTATCGGGGCCCCCGTGATGGTAAACGAAATAGAGCTTCGCTAGCATAGCTGCTTTAGGATTGCAGAAGAACATATATTTTTGGTTGAGGAAACAGACTCTAAATATTTCGGACATGGTGCTCCAGTAAATGGCCCAGGAAAAGAAATTGTAGCTTCAGTTTCACGATTTATGGAGAAAAAAAAGTTCTATTGATAATGAACATAAAAGCTATCGGTTGTGATGGCACATCCGTTAACACTGGAAAATCAAATGATGTTATTCAACTTCCAGAAAAGTCTTTAGAACCCTCACTACAAGCCG